>VZTA01001753.1:0-38064 GCA_013398855.1 Mohoua ochrocephala | reverse complement strand
GAGGAGCCGCCGCCGCCGCCGCCGGGGAGGTCAGTAGCCAGCGCTGCCTCGCAGGGAGCTCCGTGCAGGGAGCGATGCCGGGCGGGGGCTGCGAGCGCCGGGGCCGGGGGTGCACGCTCTGCCTCCCGCCCCCGGCCCCTCCGCGCTGCAGAACCTTTGGCTGCTGCTGCTGCTTCAGCGCTTCTGCAGAGCGCCCACAGAGCAAGAAAGTGCTTCGATAAGAAATCTCTAGTGGCTGCGGTGGGTAAGGCAGTGTTTTGTGGGCGCTTTGCAATTAAAAGCGAATCGTTTCCTTCGCCCCCAGCCTCGCAGCAGTGCGGGCGGGTGTGTCGGGGCACTGCCGAGCCCGGCTCTCGGGGTCGGGCCGGAGCTCCGGGGGCTGCAGGGAGGAGGAGCAGCGGCAGCTGGAGCCCGCGGGAGGCTGACGGAGCGTGACCTGTGCTCCTCGACTTGTGAACTGCAGCGATAAAAGCGCTGCCCTCTGGAAGGGTGTCTCGTGTTTATAGCAGCCGTGATTAAAATCGGGTTCTCTTTGGCGTGCCGGTAAAGCAGCAGGGGCACGGAGTGTCGCTGCTGGCAACATTGCAATCGACAGTTGTAAGAAGATGGAGTTGGAAAAAAACAAAAAAAGCCCAAAAGCGTTCACAAAGGAGTGTTGTGATGCTTCAAAGTTTTCTGCAACTGCTGTCACCTCCTGAATATGCTGACCTGCAGATTGGCTTCTTGCAAGTCTCCATCTGTGCCCTGCTGAGAGATGGGGATGTAAATTACTTTATGGTTTAGTGTTTCCAGCTGGCTGTAGAAGTATTGCATAAGTCCAAGTTATTAATTCCGTGGCAATTATTTCTCGTTTTAAAATAACATCCTGTTGATGCACTTCACTTCTCACTAGAAGGCATTCAGGAAACGTTTTTAAAACTCTTGTGTGATCAATTAGTGCTGTAAGGCAGTACTCAGGTGCATTGTGTTCCGGGGGGGCTGTGTAAAAAGTCTGCTGGCGTGTTGCTGAGATCGTTCTTGAATATTGCGAGCTGCTTTTTTTGTACTGATGGAATAAAAGGGAAGTTGTGATGTGCTCCTGTTTGGGTCAAGGCTGTGGAGTTGGACAATGCCTTTGAGTTTGCATTAATGTGCATTAATGATTTGTTTTTCTGTCATGAGAATGCCAAAATCGGGAGATATGTGAAACTAATGAGATTTAACAGAAATATTGTGAAATACAAATGCTGTGGGGCTAACTGAATTAGTAAGCTTCTAAGTTCCTTTTTGAATGACTCTTCAAAGACTAATACTGCAGTTTAAGCAGAAAATGATTTAAAATAAAGTTTGTACAACGGCATGACCCTAGACCCGGGCCGTCTTCATGTACAAGAGTAATCTTCAGAGCCTTTATGGAAAACACCCAGGCATTTCCTGTGCAGGGCCATTTCTGACCTCTGCTGGATTCTGCTTATTACAGGACAGTTTATATGAGTCGGATGTGGGTGTGGATAATGTGGTGACAACTTCACCCAGCAAATGAAAATTGAATTAGTTATTTCAGAGTGAGCTGGTGGGTGGGAAGGGGATGTCTCAAAACAATTAGGTAGCCTTAATTTGCGTAGGGTAATGCATATACTCCATCCACCGTGATTCACTTCTGTGTGTACTTTGTGTCCTAACTTCACACCTGCTTTAGAACACGACTGCTTCTCTGGCTTTATGCAGCACTTGCTTTTACTTAAATGTAGCACAAGTAAAGTATCTGAAGCTTTTTCAAACATGATTACTGTTGATTTAAATTTTGGAGTCATCATTAGGTGTTTATTCTTGGGGCTGTGAGGTCAGAATCTTGTTGAAATCAGTTTATTTTGCCCAGGCTTGGGCAATTGAAATCCATTTGATGGCAGATAGCTTTTAATCCTGTTTGTGGAGTATGGTTGTGTTCTTATGATAATGAGTTCTGGCTAGTGCTAAAGTGCATTGCTATAATGCATTCTCTTTAAGTTAACTTTAGTTCCGATGGAGAAGTATTCAGTCATTCTGAATTAGCAATACACCTACATTTGTGAAATAAACAAAGCTTATTGATTTGTTGTTTTGAGACTGCCTCGTGTGAGAAGTCTGCTTATTTTTGTGTGAGGATTCTGTGTCTTGTTAGAATATAAATGCAATGGTACATTTTGTAAACTGAAGGCAAGCGTAAAATGTATTTATGGCTTTTCTTGAATTACACAGTCCTTGGTCAAAAGCGTTTGATTGGGAATCCCTCTCCAAAAGCACACTGTTTTTCCCAGGCCTTCTTTTCTTTCTTGAAATGCACTTTGGGGTGGGGCGAGAGGGGAGGCAGCTCTAAATTGAAAAATGCTCAGGGAACCTACAGGCAGATGTTGATTTTTGAGGGAGGATTGCACTTTGACCCTGGATAGCATGTGGTGGTTATGGATAAGTGAAAAGATACTACTGAAAAGTTTTTTGAAGAATTCACATTTAAGTATCAATCCTTATAACAAAACAAGTGGAAAGTTTTCAAGATAAGATGTTTCCACGTAGATAATTTAGAATGCTCATTAAAACAGATGCGTTTGGGGCTTCTTGATTATTGCCCATAGGCTTTAAATTTCCCAAGCCAAATTTCAGGCTTTCCCAAGAATTTTCTGGCACAAAATGCACTATAGAGAAAAACGAGGCCTTAAGCATGTCCTTTGTTGGGACTTTGTCCTTTGTTTGGGGGCGCTGCAAAGGCGTGAAGAGCCATAGGGCTACCATGACTTGTGCCTTGATTGCTTGTAGCCCTCTTTTCTCCTGGCACACATCCAGTGCAAAGGGTGAAGGAAGGCTGTGAATAAAGTGGGACAGGATTGTGAATTGTGTGGAGGCTTCCTCCTTGCTGGGGAACTTTCCAGCAGTGTGTCTTATCAGATTTGTTGTCTCTAGGATGACAATGAATTGGGCTGTCAGTCTGCAGTATCTGTGGTCTGGGGGAAGCTTGAGGTTATCTTATGAATTGTGCTCAACATGTTTTCCTGCTTGCCAAACTATCTGTATGGCTGATTGTGTATGAGCAGTGAAAGAGTTCAAAATTATTTTATTAACTGAAGATCATCGCTTCAGTGGAAAATATATAGTGTATAGAGCTTTGCCATGTTTTTTTTTCCCCCCATGCATTTAAATGAGGTAAGATGTAATCTCTACTCTACATGTATTGCATTTTCTTGTTTACATGTGCAAGATTGGGATGAATGACTGATTGCTCCACCTACGCACAAGCACACATGGAGCGCTGGTTGAGATGTCTTTGGCATTTGTAGCAGTGAGGATTAGTCTGTGTTGTGTGGCTGCTTGGGTTGTTTTTATGTCTGTTAATTAGTGCTGTCTGTGTCAAGGTTGGTTTTACTGTTATGTAAGCTAGTGATATTGACCTTTGTGGAATGCAAACCGTGCTGTGATGAAAGCAAATCTACTGAATTTAAAGGAAAGCATAAGGGATATGCAGTAATTCTCACTTCAGGGAGCTAATTTGGATTTTTAGAGGCTTACAAAGATTTGGCTTCCATGACAACCACATTTCTTGAATTGTATACAAACCATTCTTTTAAACTGCATCTAAAATACATTTGGAAGACAATTTCTCCTACTACCAACTGCTAGTCAATAGTGTGTTGGCCTCTGTCAGCGCAGGAATCTCAGCTCGTTTCTTCAGTGGCGTGGTTGGATTTGCTGTTGCCTACAACATTTATGTTTGCAGGACTGTTACTTTCCTTCAGTTTTATTCTTCTCTCCGATGTTAACTGCACTGATGCTACGTTTAGTCTGTAATTTATTAACTAGATAATTTTTGAATTTTTAAAAATAGCTTAGATGCTTATTTATCGAAAGAGTTGATAATGGTCCCATGCTCACTCTTGGCTTACTGCAAATGTAAAGCCAAATGAGAATGTTTGTTTTTAACATCTGAATTTGAGGGTTACCGAGCTGACAAATGTTCACTTGTGTCCAGTCCAAGAACCCTGTGTGTAAAGTCACATTAATTTGCCATGAAACCTGATCAGGTTTATTCTGGAGCCAGACAAGATGGGATGTAATTATTGCCCTGATAAATGTCTCCTGCTGTCTTAGGGTAGAAGGAGGAAGTTAGCTCTGTTCCTTCTGTGTCCTGTGATATTCAGTGGTATTGAGTGTCACGTGTCACTTTCTAATGTGGTATAAATGTACGGTTTATTCTGCACTCGGCTTACATGTGCTGCTGGTTTACTTGCTGTTGCTCTTCCTGAGAGCAGTGTTTGTAAAGGTTTTTACCATTTTGGCTGTAGAACATCCATTCAGGAGGTGATAACAAGGCCACAGTTACTCATGCCTCTCTTACTTCTTGGCCTCACTGTAGAACTCTCCATGGGCATGACCACTGAGCTTTTAGGATGCTCCAAGTAGTGCAGAGTACTGAAGTCCCATTGCATTGCACGGATTTTCCAAAGGTCACGGACAAGAAGTCCAGCGTGCAGTGCTTAGACACCAGCTTCCACTGAAAACCTATTTAACTTTCAATACTTCACCTTCAGGGTTCGTGTAGACTTTGACTTTATCTAAATGACGAACTGAAACTTTGGGATCATAACCAGTTGTTAGCTTTTTCTTATCTAGGAATGGAACTTTCTGCCAGAAGAGTAGAGTGTGTGTGGGAGAGTGGGGGAAGAATGGCTGTTAAAGATCTTTTTATCTTTTATCACAGGTCTGTGCATTTCCCAGTTTATCACTTTTATATATAATATATTTATAGTTGAACCTAGCAGCCTAACAATCTTTTATAATACCTCTTTTCCCAGTAGAATGTAACTTTTCTTGGTGTACCTTAAATTTTCCAGAAAATCCATGCAGATGTGTTAGTACAGATTTTTCATAAATAGTTCTTAATTAAATATACTTTACTCTTTTGGTGTGTGGCTTGAGACCTTGGGATCTGATCTGTGCAAGTGCCAAGAACTTAATTGCAGCACTTACCCTTTGGATTGATACTGTGCTATGTGGTGCTCAAACATCATTAGAGAGGAAATTATATTTCAGAGATTCTTATGTAAAAAAAAAAAATCAGTTTAAATTCCCCAATAGGAGCTAGGATATAGTTGAGGTTGAAAAAGTAGCACTAATGGAGAAGCATGGGGGCTGGAATCAACAAATATTTTAAGATCGGTTGTTGAGTGAAGAGAGCTGGATACTGACTGCGCCGGGTGAAGCTCTCGTAGCTCCTGTTTCTACAGTTCTAACCTTTGATCCATTTGCAGCCTCACTTGGCAGGCTTAAACATGGATGTGGAAACCTAACAACCCCATCAACGTTTTCACACTTTATTACACATTATAGAGCAAGGGTAGAATTAAATAGGCTTTTTTTTCTTTTGAAATAAAATATGGCATAGTTTTAATAAAATAATCTATCGGGGGCAAGCTCAGAGATGAATCTGCTGTAAATGCTGTTACATCATAGTTCAAATTTGTATGAAAACTTATAATAATCCAATATGGAAAAATTAGTTAAGCTTTCTCTGTTTTCAAATTTGCTAGTAAAGAAAGAACAGAAAGTTCTGAGTATTTTTTTTTCTGAGATGAGAACATGAAGAACTGCCAAAACTTTTATAAGAGCTCTATGTTACTTACTTTTTTATACTTATTTCTAGTTGGTATAACTTGCAGAAGAAAAATGACTTCCTTAGATCATTTAAATATGTCTCAGTAGTGCTTATCACTGCTTGCTATAAAAAGATATGATGAATAATACTTTGCATTCTGCTTAATTTATTTTTGAATCATTGTTGGACAACTTCTTCTTTTTGAGGCTTACCATGTTGTTCTAATCAGCCAAAAGGTGCTTCAATACCTCACCACTCTTTCAGTAGCTTTTGTTAGATTTCTCTGTGACTTTGTTTTTCTGTTGTAAATATAATAAGCACATATAGAAGCTTCTGCTCAGGAATATAGGAGGATTTTGGGAAAAGTGCCAGAGTAGGAGTAATTTGCAGAACTGACTCTAGTAGCTTCCAAATCTTGAGAAGGAGAAAATTCTGTTAAAATTTTTCTGTTAAACTGAAATTTGCTAGTAAGTACATTGGCGCTGTAAGGAAATTTGTAATGCCTAGTCAGACATGTGCTCGAGGTCTGCTGTAGAAATGAAATGTGTTCACACTTGCTGAGTCCTTCTGTTCTAATTAAAGAGCTTAATTGAGAGTTACCAAGGCGGAAGAGTTGTCTCTGGGAATCAATTAAAGTTTAAGTGTTGAGCTCAAAGCTGTACATTAGTCTTTTCCCCAGTAATGACTTTTATTTTTTTCCTCGGCGATTTCTGGAGAAATAGTGGTGGTTTTGTCACAGTGAAGTCTCGCTCCAAACCGCTGCTTGTGTTGCAGCAGAAATACTTGTTTTATATTGCTCCCTCAGCTGATATGGAATTTATTGTACTTGGTTCTTAACTGCTAGCAGGGCTGTTGTGGTGTGAAGCTGCAGTTTGCAAGAGGCTGGCACGGGTTTCATGGCAGCCTCGAGTGTCCACATTTGTGCAGCCCTGCTACAGCCTTGTGTTCAGAGATAAACAAGGTGTAAAAGGTGAGAAAAGCGGGGCTTTTAAAGGGCTGCTGTTACCTCCTGACAGTTCACTAATGAAGTTTTAGTGTTTCTGTCATTATTTCTATGTTCACAAGCCCTTGTTCATAGGTTAATTTCTAAAAAATCTACTGGAATTACGTAATCAGTCAGTTCTTGGTGGTGGTACCAGTATTACCCTAAGCATCTTCCTGCCCAAGTACTTTGGTTTTATTGTTGCTGCAAGTAAAAATCTACATTAGTTTTGCAGCTGACTCAGCTAAAAATTACTGTTCTCATCTCCTAACATCCCTCTCTTGCCCTCCCTCATCTAGGAATGTCTGCCACATGAAACTTGCTAGCGTGACATTAAGTACATTTGGCTGCCTAATCAAAATTAAAGTGGCTGAAGTTGGAAAAATCCTGCTAACAAAGGCATTTCAGCTAAACTGGATTGTTTTGGCAGCATCGGTGAAGAACCAGGGTTGGTACTTTGAGTTATACCTGTGCATCTTGGGTGCTGGTGACTTCTGGCAAAGTGTCTGGAAAGCAGAAGGGACAGAGAGTCGTGTAAAATTGCGTCATGTGCAGGCAGAAGAGGGTGACTGAGGGCACGATTCCACTTCACACTCAGCAGGTTCCCTTCTTCCCCCTGCCCTCTCTGCAAGAGAATGCCAGGTTCGGGAAGGATGTAGTGAAGGAGCTTGGCTGTCACGGGGCTGTGGGGTTTTTGCTTGTGTGTATTGATCTGAGAGCTAAATAGTGCACCAGAAAATTAATGAGTTTTTTCACTGTCAGGTTGGTGATTGAGGTCATGCGATTGTTGCCTTCTGTGCAGAAGGGATGGCAAAAGGGTCAGGGATGTGCAACCTGGGAAGCAAAAGGTGTGCTGGAACGGGTTCTCCTCCTTGTGTCATCTTACTCTGACTGCAGTGTTGGTAATTTCTGACGGTCTTTACTGTAAAAAGATGTGTGAATAGCATTACATTTCATACTTGATTAATTTTTTTTTTTTAATATTGCTTCCTTTTTTGTGCTCTTACAAGTAAGCTATTTTAATGCAAACTTAGATTCTGTAAGATTTGCATATACTGACATACTAGATGAAAGATGCTAGTGCTTTTTTGCATTTTGTGTGAGGAGTAAATGGTAAAATTACTATCTGTTATAAATAAATTCTTTGCTCTCCTTTCCTCCTGTCCAGCTATCAGCTTTCTTCCCCCAGTATGCTGGTTGTTCATTCCTAGACTACAGAGATAAATGGTAACATATCTTGCCTTCCCCTGATTCCTCTGGGAGGAAAAAAAAAAGTAGCTATGTACAGCTGAATTTGGATTCAAATCTTTCTTAAAACTGAAACTGTTATGCTGGTACTGTATCTTCTTTAAAACATAATTTGAAATACTTAGCAAATACAGAAAAGCCCTCGATTTCTGCCTTAAAATGTTGTTTTAAGACAACAACGTGACAAAATATTTTTTTGTTTCCTTAGATTACCTCCAGGCGTTATTTTTAAGATCTGTCTCCTTCAAATTTTCTTCTAATTTTAAGACAAGTTTTAATTTTTTTTTCCCCATTCATTTTAGCCTTTACATTGGCGTGCCTTACATGTTATCTGCTTTTATTGTTAGGGAAATCAATGAAAGGTTGAATGTGACCCTCATAAATAAATTTATGTCTTAGCTTTCAGAAGAGCTGGGAAATGGATGCGTGTAACTGGACAGGATTAGTCACCTGCTGTAGAAGGGAAAAATAGTGCAGATAAAAAGGTGATCATAGGAATACACGAACTGAGGTAGAGAAGCCTGCTTGAAAAGCAGAAATTAAAGGAATTAGCAGTCTTGCTTTTTAGTTGCTAAATGAAGAAAGAGTTGCAAAGGCAACAAGTTATTTAGAGAAGAATGTTTTTATTTTGTTCTTCCTCCCTGCTATTTTTTTTTTTCTACAGTCTTTATGTCAGAAGAAATGGTACTCTGAAATTCCCCTTTTCCAGAATAAGAGTGCTGTTAGATGATTTTCTGCCAGGCTTTTTTGTCAAGTTAAGTTTTCCCGATGTCTCTTTTCTAGAGTAAAGTAATGTCCACAAGATCCTTGTGAGCTAGAAACTTGGAACACCAAAGCTTTTGTTACCGCTCTCCCTTCCAGCTTAAAGTTGCTTTCAGATCTTTTTGTTATACTGGTGGGATGTGGCATATGTTCTCTCTAAAATTTGGAAAAGCTACAGGTAACATATATTCCTTCCAGTTCCTTATCCAAAACCATGGATATTCATTCACCAAGCAGGAATTTTCCAAAAGTAACAAAGTTTTTTTTCTCAGGAAAAAACTGATAGAGATGTGGTACTTTTTGCAAGTCTTAATTGCATTCGCTCTACGTAATTTGAAGACTTTTCTGTTTGTTTAAAATTTTTACACTAGAACTTTAAGGAGGACTATATCTGCAATTTGTCTTTGTGGTAGTGATTCTTGCTCAGAAAATCCCCCCAAACTTGGCACTCTTCTATAGCTTACCCAAATTATGCTTAGGATAACAAATTACGAAGCCAGACATATGCTTAGTTTCAAGTTGAATTCAATTATACTGTTAAAAATCTTACCAAGTATTTTACCAAGTTTGTAACAGTAAGAACTATTAATATGTTGGCAGCAATGACATGTTACTTATTGATGGCCAAGATTTAACATTGGTTACTCAGAAATACTGAGCTCAGGCATCTGAGATTCAAATGTGAAAACAAGGTCAAGTATCTTCATTACTCTATGTCAGTATTTGGTTTTAATGTGAACACCGTGTTTGTCTGCAGTCTCTGGAGGTACAATGACAAGGAGGAATATGTGACGTGCACTATTTGAATGTCCGTGCTCATCAAAGAATTTTCGTGTCCTGCTAACAGGATTTTTTTTTCCTACCTGTAAGTGCTGTGCCAGCCTTACACAGGATGCATTTAGCAAAAAAATACAGTTTTATTTGTGCAAACTGTGCAAATTCCTGCTGTGCTGTAATAAAAAAAATAATAATAAAAACCCAACAAGATTTTTTCCTTGCCTTCTACTGAAGACTTCCTTTTGCTGCACTTAGAACAGTTTATAGTAAATGCAGCAGCATCAGACACTCCATTTTTGTATTCACTCGTGTAGCAGGTCTTTGAAAATACCTTATCCACAGCTGGACTTTTAGTAGTTTCTGCTTTCAGTTCAGGAACCTTTCAGAACCATGACTATTTATTTAAGCTTACAACTTCACTCAGAACATAATTTTTAGAAAGTGATTAAAATATAGGGATGCACGATGCTTTCCTAATGTTGGAATATAACACTATGTGTTTACGCCAGGTAGCTGTCCTGTACTGTAGCAGATCTTCAGGTTTTTTCATTGTTTTCCTGATGAGCTTGTCTAATCCTCAGCCTTTGTTACCCAAGGTGCTATTGATTGTTTAGTGAAGTTCCTTCCTTGTGCTGTTTGTCCAGGAGTACCATTACATTCTCTTTTGCAATAAAATGAAACCCCACAGAAACTGGAGCTTCTGATTCCAGAGTTTTGCTGTGTGTGGTGTTTAGCAGCCCTGACTGGATACTTTGTTGTTTTTCTGTTTGAACAGGTGCAAAGGTGGGTACCTAAAAATTCTGTTTGCTTTTTGCATTACCAGCAGCTGTTGGGTGATGACAGTTCTTGTCAGAATATTGTTTGAAATAGACTGATTGTGACTACCTTTGGGGAGAGCTGCCTTAACTTTAACAAGATGTGTTTGGCAGCGTGTAGTGCCTGTGTTTTCTGCTGCTTTTGCTGACTGGGAATGTGCATTACTAAGAACAGATTAATGTAGCTTTGTCTTCCTGCATTAATTATCAAGCTGCATCTGAGTTAAGGAGTATATATTTGAAAAATAGATACTTTGCTTTTAAAACAAAGCCACTGAATGTCAAGAGCTGGTACTTGGTAATTTGGTGCTGGACCCTGTACAGATATTGCGGTTCTTTGTATGAAAATGGCAGGGAGCCATAAGAAGTGTTGAGAATGAGCCTTACTGGTTCCTGCATGGTGGGATGTCTTTGAAACTGCAGGAAGCTGTTTACAGCAGCAGCCTCTGGAGTGCGCAACTTCCAAACCATTGTGGTGGGTGATTATCCTGGCTACGGTGTGGTAACTGCCTAACTCGGATTTATTACTGTGTGCTTGTAGTCCAGTCAATTGACCTCTGCTGCTCTGATCCCCAACAAACTTTGAAGCTGCGTGTGGGATGATAAGCAGTGGCTGAACCTGAGTTAATTATGTAAGTGCCTCGTGTATTCAAACTCCTGCTTATGAGGAGGGTGGCTGATATAAAGGGAAGAGTAAAAAGATGTTCCCCCATATAACTGTCACAGTTTTTTGGATGACCTCTCATTAATGGTTGTTACAAACTTTGCAAGTTTGAATAATGCTTCAGGAAAGTGCAAAAGTTTGTACTGGTTAGAAATTGTATTCCTCAGTGTGACTTTAGCGTAAATAGTTGTAACATGTTCCCGTATGATCCTCAGTGGTCTTTTCATTTGTTAATTTATTTTTAGTGACAAATGAATGTACTTTTCCAAAGGTTATGGCCTTTATCAATAGTGGTGGTTACCAGACTTATTGCTCCCTGTCCTGTTCCTTCAAATTTCATACCTCGNTATTTGTTTACAGGCCTCTGAAAATCTAGAAGAATTGTCTTGGTATTCATGACTGAGCTGGATTATAGATACATTGCCATCACTTTTACTTAGTTTAAAAACAAAAAAAATCCTGTTGTCATCTAGAAGTGCAAATTAAAGAAATTATGTACTCTGTCTTTTCAGATTCTGGTTGAAGTGCACCCTGGTGTAACATACAGTAGTTACTTTTTGGAAACATTCTTGGTTTGTTGGGGTTTTTTTTGGTGCATTTCAGAGCTCTCAAGGTGTTTTGCTTTGGTTCTTGTTTTTACCATACTGCTCTTAAAACTTTCCCAATGTTTGTGATTTATGCATCCTGGCTACAGTCTTGTATTCTGAGGGTGAAATTCTAAGAAGCATTTTTCTCATTAAAATTGAGGCTGGGAACCTGTAAATAGACTATGAAAATTGTGCACTTCTAGTTTTCCTTGTAGGGATTTGGTTTAGGCTGTTATTGGCAAATAGTAACTGCAGTTGTCACATTTCTAGCTTTCACTTTTTGTGTGTAAGCCTAATTAAGATTTGGATGGTTCTCACTGGCTGTGTGGGAGAAAACCTGCATATCTTGGTAGCTGAGAAGAAATTAGCCTTGATTAATGTTTCTCAACTCTGGTTGCAACAGTATTTAGGAACCAACAATTCTGTCTAATAACCAACACTATATCTGATTCAGGCTTGCCAGCGCTGCATTTTAGAGATTGGCAGATTTAATTAGTCTATGGTTAGTTTATGACAGCAAATAACACACAAACATTGCAAATGCTGTGTCAGTAATCTGTAAAAATCATAACTGATTTTAATACCAGAGTGTTCCTGCTGAAGATCATATGTCTGGTGTTGTCTGGATGAGAAAATTAATGCTATCGCATCAAAGCCGATGTAGCTGCTTTAGTTCAGACCCCGTATGTTTAGTGCACTGTTGTACCATAAGGCTTGCACTGATGAAACTGAATCTTTGTGCTAATTGGCAGTGATTTGAGTTCCGAGTTGAGGTATAGTCTTTGCACACAAACCCTACACTGAGTATGCTGAATTTTTAAAAACTTGCTTTGCAACCTGTGCCTTCCTCTCTCTAAGCAGACCAGCCAGCTTTGGTCAGATCATCTCACCAGCTGCTAACAAGAGTGGTTCTGTTGTTATGGACGAGAGCACGATTGCTTGTTTTGTGATATGATTTCAATTGTTGCATGTTTTGTGATGCCTGCTATGCTTTTTTTCAAACAACATCTTGCTAAATTACCCAGAAAAAATGGCTAAGTGTTAAGTAAGTCATACTGGATGCCACTGTACAGGTATGTGTGTAATTCACGTGTGAGGTTGGAGGGTAATTTGGATACTTCTGGCACTCATGCCCTGTCATCAGACATAGCGAGAAACCCACAAGGTAGAATTATAGAATCATTTAGGTTGAAAAAGACCTCTAAAATTGAGTCCAACTGTAAAGTAACACATTCGAGTCCACCAATAAACCATGTCCTGTAAGGGCCACATCTACAGGTCTTTCAAATGCCTCCGGCAGTAGTGACCGAAATAACCAGCTTATGTTCTTTAAAGATCAGTTAATTCAGCCTGGTGGAGAGGTTTGATTGTTACATTCTTTGAAGAGGTTGCTTACTTCTAAACAGAAGGAAAACAGTGTTTTCACTGGTCTTTCCTAATGAGGTAACTTGTCCTAGTTTAAAACTGCCTTGGAGACCTAACATGCGTGCTTGCAGGATCTGTTGTGCCAGCCTCTGCAAGAGCATCAGCACCCCACCCTCTGCCTTGCCAGGCCAGTGAGATCACTGAAAAAATAAATGGCTCCATAAGCATTGGAACTAATGACTTCTGTTTTATGTGGTTTAGTCTCTTGTGGTTGATTTGTCTTTGGCAAGATCAGAGGGGTGTTCTCTGAAGTGTTTTTTGCAGGGCTGTTTGCAAGCGTTCTCAGAAATGAAGCTCTTCTGATGTCCAAAAAGATGTAAACTTGAGTTCCACTTTCCCAGCTCAGCACTTACAAAATCCATTTCTCTTACTCATCTGCCTATTTTCACGAGATGTGTAGGAACAAATGTAAGGCTTTTTTTAATACTTGGACAGTGGGGGTTGGTTAAATCAGATTGCTAAGACATAGTAACAGCATGATGTTCCAAGGCAAGGAAACCAGACTAAAAGTGTTGGTGATTCCGTGTGGTTGTCATTCTGGCCAGATTGTAGGGATCTCCTTAGACTCCAGGTGGTGCTGCGGTACCACCTGGGTCATTTTTCCTGGGTAACCAGTAAGGTTTGTCTGAAGAAGCTGGTGAACTTGCCTGCTGCCTTCTCAAAGCTGAAGTAGTAGAGTGAGAAGAGTAAAGAGTATTTCATGCACTAAATGTTTCTGTGGCTTTGTAGAGAACATAACTTGTCTGCATGCTAAGGTATTTATTTCTGTTTGTAGCTAAAGGCCAAGAAAAAGTACAGTCTCTGTGTTTTGTTTGTTTTTGTTTTGTTAGCCTTGCTGCTGTTCTACTAGCTGGCAATATTCTGACATATTTCTTGCTGCAGTAACTCAGACTCATTCCACCAGAGCACGAGTAACATTCCTTGTCTGCCCCTAAAGCAGTAGCAAGTAAAATATAATTTGTGATTCGAGTGAGATTGAAATTATCGGGATTATGCGATCTTGCGCTGATTTAGATTGACTGTTTCTTTGCCTCAGAGTCTTTCACTGGAGTCAGGAATTCCTGAGAGTTCTTTAGAGTCAAGATGTCATTTGCACACCTGCTTCAGAAATAAGTGAGGGAATAGAGGCAAACCGTTTCTTTTCTTTCTTTGAAAATGGGGTGTGTTCTTCTCCCTGATATGTGTTAAAGCAAGAAAATTCCATTTATGGCACCATTGGGGAGTGATAGTATTTATATATGATATTAATGGTATTAATATAGTTGATGTTAAAATCTGTGAAAAATACTTTCAGATCTCCTATGCTAGATAAAAGTTTTGTGAAGGGTGGGAGAATGATTTTAGGAGTTGCCTTTGTGGTGTGTGGTGTTTAGAGGGTGGAGGATGGAAGGGAAGACCTCTGCTGTTGTCCCTGCTGCCGATTAGATTGAATGTCTTGCATTATGGTTGTGTATTTGAACCTTTGTTTATTTCATGCCCCTCTTAGTTTAGGCTTGCCACAGGTTTTTTCAGAAAGAGATGTATTACATACACACATCTGTTTACGTTGTGTTCTTTAGTGACACTCTGCCTATACCATCCTTTTTGTATGTTGCCTATTATTTATTTGATTGGAAGCTTGTCCTTAGGGATATGAAAAAAACTGGGGTAAATACACACGGATGTGGCAGTAAAATATAGAAGGTCGACTGTGTTTGGGATTTATGGATGAATTAGCTTTCTAAACAGCTATTGCAAGTAAAAATTCTTCATCTTGAATGTAATGGTTTATCTTGTTCTCTGCAGGAAAGAGTGCAAATCAGGAGATGCTACTTCCAAGGTCTCTGAGTCTGACCCTGAGGAATTATCAGATGAAGCAAGTGCTGACATCTTCTATGGCGCCTCTCCCCCTAGTACACCCCGCCAGATGAAGCGCATGTCAACGAAGCATCAGAAGAATAACGTCGGCAGACCTGCTGGCCGCTCCACTTTGAAAGGTGGGTGTGGTGTCCTGGCTTTTTCCTTAAATGATCCTAGCCGTAGCAGTAGCCTGTCCTTACCTGGTGGAGGGGTTGTAGGGAAGATGCAGCCAGATGCTGAGGTGCACTGAAAGAACAGGAGGCAGCTGTCGTGAGTTGCAACGAGGGAAAACTCTTGGGTATTAGAAGAAAAATTTTGCTATGAGAATACTTAAACAATGAGCGGTTTGCCAGAGGGATTGTTGGATTGTGGAATCTCCATCTTTGGAGATTTCTAACACAGAATTGGTTAAGATCATGAGCAGGCTAAACTAGTTTTGAAATAAACCCAGCTTTGAGCAGAAAGTTGGAAAAAATGACTTTCAGAAGTATTTTTCAATCTTTTTTTTTTTCTGCAATTCTGTGGTCTCTAGTAATGGTATAGTTGTTTTTCTCCCCAAATTTCTGAAGCACTTCACAGGCTGTTTTTTGGAAAATACAGTTTTCAGTGATTATTCTTTACTCTTCAATGTCACTGAAACACTTAAAGTGTAGTTACTCCTCCTTGCTTCTGATACTTCAGTATAGAGATAACAGGGGAAAACCCAAAAGATACTTGATAGATGTTCTTTTCCTAAAGGTACTAAGTAATGGTATCTAATAATAAAATCTTTCAGCTTAAAGTGTTTTTTTTTTTTTCGGTTGAGATTGAATTGGTGCCAAAAAGCCATTTAAGATTGTATGTTCAGTATTTTGAATGCAACTAGCTTTTTGTGTGGATTTTTTGTTGTTTGTTTGTTTAATATATTTTTAAACAAGTAACAAACTATGTCAGAGGATTATTTGCCAGAGTTATGACAGTTTGACTATTGCCAGTTAATGTTTTGGAAGCAATTTTTAAAATTGCTTCACGTGAAACAAGGAAACATTAGAGTGCATAGCAAGGATTACATTTTTGAGGTAAAATGTAGGGAAGAAAAAGGTAAATTGTTTAGGGTGAATAAGGGAATATAGTCAGATCTTTGGTTGTATAGAGCTGTGTAACGCAAGTTCATAATAAAAGAAGGGCCAATACAAACATTTTCCAAAGCTTCTGTTTCCCTTTCACTTCATACAACCTCCAAATAACGTCACTGAAGAGAACATTCAACAAAGTACCTCTTCCTTATATGAAATTACAGAGAAATCTTGTTACTCTTGCCAGTTAACTGTAGGCATTGGAATTATTAAGCCTCTTTAACTTTGCTAAAAGGCACATTTAAAAGCCAGTAAAATTTTTCTGTTGCAACATTAACTCTATTTATTTTAACCCTGTATATAGTGGTTATGTAAACTTTTTTTGCTTTGGTGATTTTTTTGTTGTTGTTGTTTCGTTCCGTGCTTTAAAAAAGACTTAGTTTCTAAACATAGACATTGTGATACTAAAGAAACATAACGTATTATATTTCATATATTAGCCTTTGCTTCTGAGCACATATGGAAGATTTATAGCTTTATGAGAAATAAGGAGTCATTATTTATCCCTGCTTATAGATTTTGAGGTTTTGGAGCAAGGTCTTTCTATTTGTGAAGGGAATGGTTCTTACTTCTGGCATGATAGTGTCCTGTTCTTAGTTGCCATGAGCGTATCTTAAAATATGTTTGCGGGTTTTTTTCTGATTAATTGGATAGTATTGTGTGAAGTATCTTTTTCTGGAAAGTTCATGGTTTGGTGGTGGTTTTTTTTGTTTTCTTGTGTGGTGTTTTTTTTTAAAACTTTGCCTATGTGTACCATCTCAGAACAGTTATTTTGTATTATGAAGAGAAAATAAGACACCTCAAAACCTTGTGGAGTAGTTTGTTGACCTTGAATGTGTATGCATATGCTCTTCATGAGCTTGAATGGTTATACTTCAGTAAGAGAATTCATTCAGGGGTTGGTTTGATGCAACTAATCACTTGAAAAAGTAAATTTGAAATAACGTTTCAGATGTTTACAGATAAGATTTAAGGTATCTTTATTTAGACAACTGAAAGAATTTTGGGAATTAGGGGCTTGGCTTACTTGTTCTTCTGATACTTGGTTGTTTGATTTCTGTCACACCAAGTTTCTTATAACTTGCATTTAGTATCCAAACATAAATTGATGCAATAATCTGTTTAGTTTCTGAATTGTTTCTCCTGTAGCCCAAGACCTATGAGGTTCACATTTTTCTAAGCTAAATGCATTTCAGAGGTGCTTGTGAGATCTATCTCTCTCCTAAACTCCATGAATGTTTGCTTAGTGACTGAAGTGTTAGCTTCTCTGTGTACTATGTAAAAGGAGTGCCTATGTTTGCTTTTTAGTATAAAATTTTTGCAGCTTCATACTTGAGAGGGAGCCACTGTTCACCCTGTTTTCCTACCCCCATCATGTTCTTCACATGCATTTTGTCATATTTTCTTTTGATGACTTGTTTAAGATCTCAGACTCCACCACCTGCTCCCTCTCACCAGCTGATAGTGGCTTAGTTGTGAAACCCCCTGTCCTTTGTAGCATTAAAAGTAATCATAACTCAAAATTTGTTAGTACAGCTGAATTTTTTTGCAAATTACTTGAAGTCTGTATTACAATACTGGAGTAAAATTAGTAATAGGAACTGATACAGTTATAGCATTGATACTAATTTATTGCAGGACTGTCATGTGTATTTGAATCATTGGTGTCTGTTTGATAAGAGGATTTTGAAACAATTTGTAGTTTATTGTGCCTGGGCTTTGTTAAGAATGACGAACATTCAAGTATTACGGCTTTTTGGATGTCTAATAGTGAATAATTTTTAACTTGCCTTTCTTTCAGTGTGTTTTGGTGGTGTGGGGAATCTGAAGATTAATGATAAGGGAGAATAACATGTTAAAAATACAAACTGAAGGGATCTAGAGGTTCTATCTAGAATGTAAGTTAAGAAAGTGATCTTTACATGTAATAGGGTTTTAATTTATTTTGCAAGGCCACCAAAGTCTTCAACATCAAAGTGCTGTTAGAAGTTGATTCATTTCTAATCTACTTAAAGTCTGTGTGGAGAGGTTGTATGTTTCATCTCTGTCAACCTCCATTTTCTGTCCCCTTGCCTGCCAATGCAAAATGCCCCTTCCTGCTGTTTGCCTGGCCTAGCTCCTTGGGCTATGGCCTCCTTGCAGCTGTGCCAGCTGTGGTCAGTGAGAATAGACAAAGTATTCAACCATCATTCTGAAAGTCTTTTCTGTTCTTGAGTGAGCAGAGGCCCTGTGACCATGGAGCTTGTTGTGTTCCAGCTGCTGATCAGCTGGAACTACTGGACTTCAGTAGTCTGCATACAGGTTCTTCCCTTCAGCCTGCCACCACTTCTGACAGAGAGGGATTGAGAGACACAGAAAACCACTCTTGTCATGCCAAGTAGTTCCCCCTATTCTGATCTGCAAAGCCAAGACAGAAGTGCTTTTCTTAGTTCTGCAGAAAAGTGACAAGGTTTGCTGCTCCTGAGGAAAGAACAGGAAGAGAGGAGGAGATTGTGCCTTTAGTCAGGAAAGGGCTGTTGTTGTCCATAGTAAGGAAGAAAACGAGTGTGTGTTGTGACAGTGGGGAGGCAGGCTCAAGGTGCTAAGGCGGTGTATTAAGATCACAGAGGGGTTCACGGAACTAGGATCAACCTCCCCAAGAGACAGGATTGGTGCGTTCAAGCTAAATTTCAAAAATCTGTATATGCTCCAGCTTTTATGAAATTGCACATGCAGTGGAGTCTCTTTAATTCTGTTTGATACTGTAATAATGCTTTGTTGCATTTTGAGTTTTTGTTGGGGAGGTTGTGTGACAAATATATGGAAGATGAACTTGGAAACCATTCTTTTCCTTTTGATCATACTCAGTTCTCAGTAGATGGCATACTCAAGATGAGAATTCTCTGAGGTCCTTTCTACAAGAGAGGTGAAGCGAGAGAAGAAGAAAAAAAAATCCTTTGGTTTAGGGTATAGTGGTGGTAACTTCTAATAATAAGACTAGATTTTACTTCTGTCCACGCCTCTTTTGTTTTATTGATATTAAACATTTTTATGCTCAACCTAAGAAAAGTGTTTGGGAACTGAATTGAAAAATGCTCGTTGTTGTTGCCGCAGTCACATTCTTTTTTCTTTGCTTACAGAAAAGATGAGCGTGCCAGCTCAGTCTTTGCATAAAGACAATGGGAAAACCATTGAGAACGTGGAGGAGCACAGCTATAAGCAAGGGAAAAAGATCAGAGATGCCCTAAGGACAACAGAACGAGATCACAAGAAAAATGTGCAGTGCTCATTTATGTTAGACTCAGTTGGTGGATCTCTGCCAAAAAAAACAATTCCAGATGTTGATCTCAATAAGCCTTACCTCAGCCTTGGCTGTAGCCATGCTAAGCTTCCAGTCTCTATGCCCATGCCAATACCCAGGACTACACGCCAGACTTCTAGGACTGATTGCCCGGCGGACCGGTTAAAATTCTTTGAAACCCTGCGGCTTTTGTTAAAACTTACCTCAGTCTCGAAGAAAAAGGACAGGGAACAAAGAGGACAGGAAAACACCTCCTCTGTCTGGTTGAACCGATCCAATGAACTGATCTGGCTGGAGCTGCAAGCTTGGCATGCTGGCCGGAGCATTAATGACCAAGACCTCTATCTCTATGCAGCCCGACAAGCTATCCCTGATATCATCAATGAAATCCTCACCTTCAAAGTGGACTATGGAAACTTCTCCTCTGTAAAAAATGGAGCCAGTCTCAATGGTACTTCAGGAGAAGGAGTTTGCAAATCGACGCATGGAACTAGTGCTTTGGGTTACTCAAGTTACCATGAACACCTTCATCGCCAGCGGGTCTCGTTTGAGCAGGTAAAGCGAATAATGGAGCTGCTGGAGTACATAGAAGCACTTTATCCATCTCTGCAGGCTCTTCAAAAGGACTATGAAAAGTATGCTGCAAAGGACTTCCAAGACAGAGTGCAGGCACTCTGTCTATGGTTAAATATTACAAAAGACTTAAACCAGAAACTAAGGATTATGGGAACTGTACTGGGCATCAAAAATCTTTCTGACATTGGCTGGCCAGTGTTTGAAATTCCTTCTCCTCGACTGTCTAAGGAAAATGATCCAGATGATGAAGACATTGATAGGGGAACAGAAGTAAAGGAATCCTCAGGAACGTGCACAGAGGAGAGTGATAGTGAAGAACAAATCTCTGAGGAGAATGTTGAGGAACTTAGACAAGCCATCAAGAACAATTTTACTAATAAGCCAAATTTTGACTTTCAGGACCATTTTTCAAGGAGGCTTGATAGGCTTGAATCTGAGGATGACTCTAGTTCCTGGGTTGTTCCAGAATGCAGTGCTGAGGGAAGCTGCAGCCAACACTGTTTGACCTCTATTTACAGGCCGTTTGTTGATAAAGCACTGAAGCAAATGGGGTTGAGGAAACTAATTTTAAGACTGCACAAGCTAATGCATGGTTCATTGCAAAGGGCCCGTATGGCGTTGGTAAGGAGTGATCACCAGCTGGAGGTAGGTTACTGGTGTAAATGGATAACAGGAGTACCTCCTTGCTGTATTGTTTCTAGCTGAAAATGTAGGAATTGGGATCTTAGGAACATTGTGGTTGCTTAGTTGGTTTTTGGAAGACAGTGTGTATTATAATTAGGAGCCCAGTTCTCCTTCCACGGAAATGAATGCGTTCGTTTGACTGGATTTCTGTGAAGCCCAAGCTAGTTCTCTGTTCTTGTTTGTAATTGAAGTGACATTTTTACGATAACGTCTTTGTTCGTTATATTTTCTAATGTCTAAATCAACAAGTCAGAAAAATCACTGTGGAAAATTAGGCACAACAGTTGAATTGTGAGAAAAATCAGCTGTGGAGGTGGTAATTTTTCTCATCTTCAAGACTGGATGTTTTTCTCTAAGACATTCTTTATAAAAATGTCACTATAGTTTTGTGGTTTTTCTTGTCTACATAAATGAAGTCCTGTGCTGGCACATTATGCTTGAGGAGAGATGGGATAAATGAATGGACTCTCTTAACCTTGACATCTATGAAAACAAGTCACGTTAGCATGTTACGTTCTTTAGCTGGCTTTTAGTTTAATTACTATTTTTGTTTGGGTCATTTTATATTTTTAATTAAGAATACGAGTTAATAAAACCAATTTAGGAATTGAGCAGTAAGTGAAGGACAATAGCTTCATATTGTAAGATGCGGTCACTAATTCTTTCAAGGCAGAGTATTGTTTCTTAATATAAACTGTTATCTAACTTGTAGACATTTTTATGCTGGGAAGAATTGGTGGTAAGAGATACTTGCTCTCCCTGGTAAATTCACAGTGGCGCTGTGAATTCTGGACAAAGGCATCTCTTAGCCAACGTGCCCATTCTGATACGTCTTTGATACACTGCTGATCTCTTAATGTTGATGGTCACGTTTGCAAAAGGAATAAGAGTTGTTTATCTCCCTTGGAGGTTATTTTTTTCAGGATTAATAAATTTATAAATATAAAGCTATTTGATTTTGAAATTTTTTACTTGTACTGTTACTAGTGCAGATACTGCTGTAGAAATGAAGCTATTAGTTGAATTTTTATTTATTCTCTGATCGGTTTCAGTTTGTGTTTCAGAAAATTTGCATTAGAAATACATGAAAATTTCCTGAGAGTCAAGTGCCTAAGCAAAACTTGCAGGTATCTTGTTAGAGTAACCAAAAGTACCCCCATCCAATGTACACTTAGAAAGATCAGCTTAACACATTTTAAAAAATCAAAGTAAATGCCATAATATGGGGGTATTGAAAATGGACTTTGAATATATTTTTGGAACTGCTAACTACCTCAAAAATTTTGACCGCATAAGGGTTTTTAAAACAAATTAATGAAACATAAAATAGCTAAAGTTTTTGCTGCAGCTTCAAACAATTAAACTTTCTGGTAATGTAGTGTTGGATGACTTGTATAAGATGTAAGGTTAATCTTTTCTCCCTTCTTCTCTACCCTTGTGACTATTTTAAATGTTCATTTTCAGTAATTATTACCTTTTCTTTGGAATATTATTCTCTTATGAGAAATGATTTTGAGTAAAAGTGAATGTTATAAAATTGTAAACTTCTTTCCTGCACCAACATTTAAAGCACATTGTCAGAAAAAAAATCCAAACAGCTCTTCGTCCGAGTTGTGGTACCTACTGCAGCAAAAGATGATATTATCCTAGAATGGAAGAGATGGGTTTCAGTTGCTTGGTTTTTGCATCTGACAATACTTTGAATGTAGTATCTTTTTTTTTTTAGTGCAGTTCAGTTTGCTATTTGTATATTCAGTTTGATAGAGTTGTTAGTATTCTGTTAATCTTTATTGTTTCTGTTACTTTTGTAACTTGACTCTGTGTTTATGTGTGTACTTACACTTTTAAGTCTCTGGACATACTTTTGTTTCTGTTGTTGCTTAAACACTGTCTAAAACACATCTAAAATGTGCTTTCTGGATTCTTCCACTGTATACATTTTAATGCTCATTTCATCCTAAATATGTGTAACTCTTTATACATATTGCTGGTCTTAATGTTTTCTAGAACATACATTTGATTCCTCCATAGGCTCTGATACTTTAACAAGGCTCTAGGCACTCTGCAGTCCATTTTGTGTAGAAGTTGTACAATTTCATTCTTGATGAAGATGGATAATATTTCTAATTTAAGCTTACAAAATCGGATGTTATTTTAATAGACCATATTTAAGCTCGTGTACCCTGTTTGTTGTTTGTTCAACTGGCCGCACTTTTGGGTGTGGTTTTTTGTATGATCTCAATAAATGGCTTAGAGTTTCTCTTGGGGTTTTTATAAGAAGTATTTGAAACATTTCAGATTGGGCCTGCAGAAGATTAAGATTAGTCAGATTGAACAATAGAAATTTAGGTGTCTAGTACTAAGCCCTAATGTAATTTGCTGTTATCCTTGATGTTAGAAAATGATATTACAAATTGATTCAATTTGGCTGTGTTATTTTTGCTCATAGACGAGTTCTTTAATATTTTTATAACAACTGAATTTCCCCAAACTATATTTGCATCACCATGAGGATTGTGTTTCTTAATTTTTTTTTTGTTGTACTGTGGAAGTGTAGTATTTTCATTATCTGTTTGTTAGTGAAAACTTTTTGTATAAAAATCTTTAGCTCTGGTGCTATTTTGGTGCTATATATTCCTTTTAAAGAGAGTAAAAGGAAGACATTAATGTTCCATCTAGGAAGATAGGTTTTAAATATGTATTTTAATTTTCTGATAGATTATAAGCTTAAAAGGTTTTCTAAACTTCCTAGGCAGTATTTTATCATTGATCTAATTACTGGTAATGTCTTTTTTCCCTTTTGTAGTGGTGTTATTTAAATTTCGCTGAAGAAAAACCTAGAAAATGCTACTTATGTCTACTATATGAATGAAGGATATTCAGATGTCATAGTTAGCATCTGAGAAATGAGAATAAGAATAAAACAAACTTAATCTGAAACAAATCTCATCCTTAAATTATGACCAGTGTGTTGGTATCTTCAGGAGCTACAGATGTTCTGCAGTCCGACTTTTCTTTCTAAATTAAGCCCCAGAGTGCCTCCATGTACAGCCTTGCTTAGAATGCTATCACAAGGTGTATAGTTTAGATTTCTAGGATGTTTATTTCATCTAGCCTCAACTATTTTCTCTAATTAGAAAAGTAATTTTATTTAAATGTAATCTTAATTTAAATGAAAAGTAAGGTTATTATTAAAATCCACCCCCCCAAAATCCCCAAAACAACAAACCAGCTTGATCTCTCTATGTCATCTTTCCTTTTTAAACAGTTTAAATTTAAAATCCACTAAATTTCAAAAGTTACTTTTTCAATACTTTGGCTTAGTTTAGCTAGTGACACTTATTTGAATACTGCATTCATTTACAATGTGGAGTTTTATGTTAATATATGCATTATGTATTTGAAAAGAAACAAGGTTACGTACCTGATGTAGGTTAGTGTACAGTTGTTTCTCTAGATATTGTCATAGCAGAAACATAAAGTAAGTGATTTTGTTCATTCCCAAGGGTCCATAATTGTTTTTCCTGAGACTGATGATCCTAAAAAAAAAAGTTAGCTTTAAAAATCCCCCTGTGATATAAACTTGAAACTTCTGTGGTTGACTTGCCGGCTAATAGACTATTACCTTTTAAAAACATACTTCTGTGCATGCTACTTTAAACAAATCCAAAATCCTAAAGAATTATAAGGATCCTTTTCATGATACCTATTTTTTGTTACAGTTTTCAGAATTTCCAGATCCCATGTTGTGTTCAGATTATGTGCAGTTACTAAATTTCCCACCTTGTTGCGAGCAAAAATGCAGCAGTGTATCATGGGAGGAGTTGAAATCCATGGATTTGCCATCTTTTGAACCTGCATTCTTGGTCCTCTGCCGAGTCCTGCTCAATGTTATCCATGAATGTCTCAAGCTGAGGTTGGAACAAAGACCTGCTGGGGAACCATCTCTTTTGAGTATTAAACAGGTTTGCTTCAGTTGCTTTTTTGATATCTATTTCCTGTTTGAAATACTTTGTCATTTCATTATGATATGGTTGTCAGTTTAAAGAGGATTAATGTAAGAAATTGCAATGTATAATTGTGCAGTAATTTTTGTAAATAGTCTTGTATTTCATATGGAGATCTGCTTTTTGCATAATAAATAACTGATCATATATACCTCTGATTTAGGCTTCCAAATCAAAACTGGTGATTAAAAATATTTTTAGCCAACAAAAGTAAACAGTATTGGTTCCATTCACATTATAAGCTATATAATCTCTAGCACATCTTCTGCCATTTGGGTTTCTTAGGCAGTATAAGCAGTTTTAAGGATCTATATTTCTCTTTTTTCTTTGATTTCGTAATTCTTTTGCGAATGTAAGACATCTGCTAACATGCAGTAGTCACATAGTGGAAGTTATTAAGAAGAAAAACAAAATGAAAAAAATAAAAAAAGATTTTCCCCAATATATTGTATTATTTTCTGTGAGCAGTGACCCAAGATTGTCAGTCCTGTCACTGGTTGAGAATATTGTATAAGGATTTATTTTCTGGAGGCTAAATTCTACTAAATTCATCCGATCTCCCTGCTTAACCAGATCGGGGGTTTATCAGATGATCTCTAAGGGTAAACATCTAAATAACCTCTTGGACTGATTATGATCTCACATTCCAGTTATTTGTTGATCCAAAATCCATTGCTATGTTACTTTATGGTCCCATATAAATTTGTCCTGTCTTCCTTCTCCCCTCCTGTGCTCCCCCTTGCTCCCTCCATTGACTGAAGCCTACAATTTCAACCTTAACAGTCATAGAGTAAAATGTTGCATGGCATGCTCTGTTGTTAAGCACAACTGCTCCAGAGGCTGGGGAGGTTTTGGTTTTTTTCCCCCCTTAACATTTTGTGTGCTCTTTGTGGACTCGGAGTTAAGTAAAAATTACACTTTCTTCCTGGAAAACAATGTGTTTGTACCAGACTGTTTTGGTGGATACTGCCTTGCTAATGACATTGAAAAAATGAATTCAACTCAGCAAATGCTTCCTGTCCCACGCAATATTTCTGAACAGGCAAAGGAGCTGTGGGGGATGTTTCACAAATAGATCTGTTTGTTTCCTGAAGAATTATAATTCCTAAAATCTTGAGCAAGCTCAAAACAAGAGTCCAGGAGTCTGTGTTATTCTGCAAGTTCACAGAGTATTACAGAATTACAGAGAAGTCTGGATTAGAGATGCTCTGGTCCAACCTTCTGGAAGCTGAGTCCAACAATCAGATTGATCCCCAAATTAGATTGTTTTATTATCATATCAGAGCACAGTCAGCAGGTTGAGGCAGGTAATCCTGCCCCTCTGCTCAGCCCTAGTGAAGTGCATCAGGACTGCTGTGTCTGATTCTGAGCTCATCAGTACAAGAGAGATGTGCAGCTCCTGGAGTGGGTCCAGTGGAGGACAGCGAAGATGATTAGGGGCCTGGAACATCTCTCCCATGAGGAAAGGCTGGGGGATTTGGGCCTGTTCAGCCTTGAAAAGAGACAGATAAGAGGGGACCTCATCAATGTCCTATTTCACACTCTGTAGCCCTCAGAAGCTGACTGCCTGGAATATGATCAACCCAGCTATCTTCAGTCATGCTGCTCTCCTGGCCCCTGGGCAGGGATGCAGAACTTGCATGCAACTCAAGATAACTGGGCCATCTTAACTGCAGACATAAGATTTTCCAATTCTTTCAAGTATTATTCAGGAAGGAGAGCTGATGCTGCAGCACAGCGTTCTGGAAGTGGCCACTGCTCCACTTCCTTCTGTAAGATGGTCTTCTGGGTAGGCTGCTGTGCCTTGGCTTTCTCTGCATTGAGGGCCAGGGCCAGTGCTTTATTGTTGTACTTTGGTGAGACTTCATTAGTAGAGTTGTTGTTAATTATTTTTGTTTTGATTTTGGTGCAAGCGAGGCATTCAACTTTGCAGTCCTCAAGGCACTCTCCCACATCTGGAGAGATGGCGGAGAGAGATGGGTAATCGCCAAGCATACGACGTTTGACAAGGGCAAGTGCCAGATTCTGCACCTGGGACAGGGCAACCCAGGTTGTGTGTATAGACTGGGAAATGAGATTGCTGGAAAACAGTGCTGCAGAAGGGGACCTGGGGGTTCTGGTCACTGGCATGTTGAACCTGAGTCAGCAGTGCCCTGGCAGCCAGGAGGGCCAACCCTGTCCCGGGGGGCATCAGGCACAGCATCGCCAGCCGGGCAAGGGAGGGGATTGTCCCGTTCTGCTCTGCACTGGGGCAGCCTCACCTCGAGTGCTGGGGGCAGTGTTGGATGCCATAATATAAAAATGACATTAAGCTCTTGGGGAGCGTCCAAAGGAGGGCGATGAGGATGGTGAAGGGCCTTGCTGGGAAGCCGTATGAGGAGCGGCTGAGGTCACTTGGTCTGTTCAGCCTGGACAAGAGGAGACTGAGGGGAGACCTCATTGTAGTTACAACTTCCTCACGAGGGGAAGAGGAGAGACAGACTAATGTCTGTGGTGACCAGTGACAGGACCCAAGGGAATGGCTTGAAGCTGAGTCAGGGGAGGTTTAGATTAGATATTAGGAAAAGGTTTTTCATCTAAAGGGTTTAGCACTGTAAGAGGCTCCCCAGGAAAGTGGTCACAGCACCAAACTTGACAGAGTCCAAGAAGTGTTTGGACAAGACTCTCAGGGCCCATGGTGTGATTCTTGGGGTGTCTTGCACTGGGCCAGGAGTTTGACTTAGTGATCCTGCTGGGTCCCTTCCAACTCGGCATATTCTGTGGTCCTGTCTCGATAAGTATCTGAAGAGAGGGTGCCAGGGGGATGGAGCCAAGCTCTGCTCAGTGGTGCCAAGCAATAGGACAAGAGGCAATGGGCAGAAAATGATGCACAGGAAGTTTGGCCTGAACATGTGGAAGAACTTCTTTACTGCATGGGTGACTGGGCACTGGAACAGACTGCTCGGAGAGGTTGTGGAGTCTCCCTCTGTGGTTCTTTCCAGCCTTACCCATTCTGTAATTCAGGTCCTTGTTAGGTCAGATCCTGAATACTTGCAGCTAGAGGGAGACTCCACTACTTTTCCAGCCAATCTTTCCCTGTATTTAATTTTATTCCTGGTAATGTGTTTTGGTTTTGTGTTTTCTTTTTTCTTTTTTTTGTGTCTGGTTTTTTTGTGTTTTTGGTGTGTGTGTGGTTTTTTTGTGTTTTTTGGTTGGCTGGCTGGTTGGTTGGCTTTTCCCACTTGTATTAGACTGAATTTCCTTTAAGCAGCTTGTGCGTGTTGCCTCATGTGGGGTCACTGTGCATCCTTCTGAAAGGAGTGCCCTCATTTTCTCTGCAACTGCCCTCTAGGCGTTGGAAATTTCTGATTAAATTCCCCTTGCACATTCTCTTTTCAAGGCTGAACAAACCCAATTCCTCGAATTGTTCTTCCTATGCAAGTAGCATAGCACAGTCTGGTTTTGGTAGTGATTGACCTAGTGAATCTTATTTGAGGCACTGAGACCTTTAAGTGTCTCCTGCTTTTTGGTACCGTTTGAAATAAGTAGCAGTACTGTGTGAATGTATCAGGCATGCTCGTCTTGTTACTCAACTTTTTCAAGGTGACATTAAATTTTTATATTACTAGCAAGTCAATTGTATTTAAAAAAAAAAAAATCTGATTTTCAATAAAAAGTATATACACAAAAAGAAAACTAACACAGATTATATGCCTCTTACAATGTGCCTTTTCTCCTGTCCTTTCTTGCTGCCTTCCTTCTTTTTGTCCATGTTTCACTTTCAGTACTAGCTTTTGTAATCCTGATGATCCTGTGTTATGGGAGAGAGCTGTTCTCTTTTAATGGCAGTTTAGTACCTGAACATTTCAAGATGGTTCTCAAATTCAGCATTCGTGCTGAGAGCTGGATGTGTGTATGTGCATGTGGGTTATTTCTGTTTGGTGGTTAAATCTGGTATTGTTTGTCTTGCCTCACCTGCTTTGAAAAAATAATTTATTGTATAAACTACCTAAACAAAAAGCAACCCATCAAACCAATAATAGTGATAATGTTTTCAGTTTAAGGTGTGTGTTCTTTCATGTGCTCATTATACACCAAAATTTTGTTTGGCCGCTGCCTTGTGAAATTTCAATTTCAAGAGTTGACACTAAGATTAGCACTACAGTTTTTTTGTAAATCCTATATTCTGTTATTCAATAGCATATCCCTGTAAAAAGAGTATTATTGAAATAAAAACTTTATTGTTATTGAAGTTTTGCAAGTTTATTTTGGAATGGATGTGGTTTGAAGGGAAAAAAATCCAGCGTAGGTTGACACAATGTACAGTGGATGTGATTGAGTGGAGTGAAGAAGCACATTCATTTTAAAATATGTGACATGTTAGGGATATAAAAGTGTCCTTTTGTATTTCCACCTTATAAAAAATGACTTTTTTCCCCCTTTTTTTACCTAACTTGGTAAATTCTATACTGTACAGTTTAGACTGTTATTCTTGTTTCTTCTGCACATCAGGGAGCACAAGATAATGTGTTCCGTCCTGTAAAGGATTCCAAAGACTCTTGTCATACTAATAGCATTCTTGTAGGTTTTTTGCTTTTGTGCCATTATAATTTCTCATAAATTGAGTCTACCGTATTTATGTATTACTTAGCCAGGAGAGCCATTGTAGAAGATTTTTAAAAGCATATTAATCATCCAGCAATTCCATTCCCTCTGACCTTCAGAAAAGATCAGGGACTGTCAAACCTGAAGACTGATGATGATTTCAGAAGAATACTAAGCACTTGAAGGGCTTCTGAAAGAAAGGCATTTGTTAGTATAGGTTTGAAATGATCCTTGCTCACTGTGTACTCCTGTACCTGTGGTTGTGCATGTCTCTTGCAATCAATAAAGACTAAGCTTTCAGAGGGAGGTGACAGCTGTTCCAAAGGTGACCCTTTCTGCAGTTGAAAAGATAACTTTCCTCATGTTAGCTTTGCCCAGGGAAGCAACAAAAAAACCTACCAATTGTTTTCGGATCTGGGATGGATTTTGGAGTTGAGGGCACCTGCCCAGTAGATTGACAGTGAATTCACTGTAGTAAAACACTTCTCTAAACATATGTTAAACACATTGCACTTTTTCCTGACTTGCTTCCGTTGAAACTGGCGATTTCGTGGCTGTGAGCCCTTTTGCACCTTTCTAAACTAATTATCCAGTAAGTTGCTTGCTGTGGCATTGTGCAGGGAGTAAGTCTGAAACATCTGCCTCCATCTCCATTTACATTCATGTGGCGAGTAATGGGATTGCAATTAAATAATCCTGGAAAACTACTGACATCTTTCCTGCAGATGTGTAGAGCAACTGTATTTGTTTTAAAAAGATGTAGAAATTATTTAGTGACAAACTGACATACTTAGACAAACTGGACTGACAAATTAAGCTTTCACTGCCCAGGTGAATTGAAGAGTGATGGCTTGGCTGATGGCAGTTTTTGGGTTTTTCTCTTGCAGTTAGTGAGAGAGTGTAAAGAAGTTCTGAAGGGTGGACTCTTAATGAAGCAATATTATCAGTTCATGTTACGGGAAGTGTTAGATGACTTACAAAAGATTGATTGCAACATTGACTCTTTTGAAGAGGATCTGCATAAAATGTTAATGGTAAGCTTCAAAAAGGAGAGTTCAAGTAAGTGTATTAATCTGAATACTGGTGATAGAAATCTGTTACCCCTTTTAGGGATAGTTGCCTTTTTTTTCTCCCCCTACTTTGATACAATTTTATTGTTTTAATGGACTTGTAACAGAAGCCAGTGCTGTTTTAGCAATGATTTTAGTAATACTGTTTTTTGTTCTGTGGTACAGTGGACTTGTAGATTGCCTGTATTTACCAAAAATGGTTCATATATAGAACTGTAAATTCCATAGGTTTGAACTAAACTTTTAATAACTTTTTAATATTGAATAAAATAGGATTTTTTGACTAACATTATATCTTACTGTATTGGTACTGCATTAATGCATAGTTAATATCTTATTTTTAATGTCTGTTCATTATTGCAATTAATTGAAGAAGTCTTTTTAAGAAAAACACTTGGCCTCTGAAAGATAGGGGTTGGAACTGGATGATCCTTAAGGTCCCTTTCAACCCAAAACATTCTATGATTCTATGATCTTGGCATTTTTACAGCGTAGTCTGAAAATACCTGAAACCAACAGAAAGTGGATTTTTTGAGGAGGGATGTTACAGATTATTGAATTGAAACAAATTGCAGGTCATTTTTTGTGTTCAATATGATCCTGAAGGGCAGATGGTTGAAGAAGAATTGTATTTACCTGGATTTTTTATGTTGGTTTAAAGCAATAGTAATTAAATAAAGGTGAGAGATAAGACTTGATGTAAAGGAACACAAAGTGTAAATGCAGAATCTCAGAAACCTTTTCATGGCACTTATCCATATCCAGGAGCGTATGTTCAGATAGAACCTTTTGGAGTAATCCAGTTAATAAAAGATGTAGAGACTGTTTTTCAGCAGCTCAGCTTTAAAAACTCTGGCTACTGTGGGTATTGACTAATACAATGGTAAATAGCAGCACAGCAAGCAAGGGGGTCAGTATTTTCAGGGAGGTATTGTGGAGACATAGAATTTAATACTTCCTGAGCCATAAATTGCACCTTTTGTGTGAAAACATGGAGCTCATTTTCAGCTGGAGGAAATTAAAATTATTGTAGAAATACCTTCTAAAAATTGTATAATACTGAGTTTTTCTGTTGATTTGAGAAGTTCGAGTCCTTAAGTTAACACCTTGTGTAAGTTTCTGTTTAAATTATCTGTTTCCTTGTACAGGTTTACTTTGATTATATGCGAAGCTGGATCCAAATGCTGCAGCAGTTACCTCAAGCATCTCATAGTTTAAAAAATCTGTTGGAGGAAGAATGGAATTTCACCAAAGAAATAACTCCTTATATAAGAGGAGGTGAAGCTCAAGCTGGAAAACTATTTTGGTAGGTTTTATTTAATTACTCTGCTTATGGTATTGTTTTGTACCAGATAGGTGTTCCAAGTCAGCACTTGTTCGGGGTTCCCAGATGGGACTTCTTGAGAGGTCAGTAAGCAGCTGATAGTCTTTGTGAAAGTGTGGATTATTGCAGTGGCTGTAGGTGTGGGATGCAGTAGGTGCAGGTGGCCCTGACTCTGGCTGTAACAGTCATGACTTCTGTGGACCCCAAGATGCTGCTTGTTTCTGTATGTGGACTTGGCAACAGCTCTCTTGCATTAGAAAGGCAGAAGTTTAAGGTGCCGTGTTATCTCAATAAGACTCTGAAGTTCCACCCTTTCTCTTGCTACAGTGATATTGCAGGAATGCTGCTGAAATCTACAGGAATATTTTTAGATTCTGGACTACAAGACAGCTGTGATGAATTTTGGGCCAGTGCTGATGACAGTACTGCATCAGATGAAATCAGGTATGAAGCCCTACGGCTTAATAATAACAAAACACTTACTTATGCTTCTCTACCTCTTTCAGATGCATAATGTATTTTATTTCTTAGAATGCAGACTTTGTAAATGCAAGGCTCCATAGGCTGTATCACTGTATTTCTGTGTGCAGTAGGAATGAACCATCATTTTGTTTTTTTTGAAGCCCAGTAACCTTCTCTTCAGTTCAGTCTACGAGAGGTTGTCTATGTAATGATACTTGAATTAATTTTTTATATTCTTATCAAAAATGTGCCTACGCAAGTTCAACTTATTTGTCAGCTGCTTGCAAATATTGATGTTCTTTCTACTAACATATATGTAAGTAATTATTTTCTAGTGGCTGTATAAATGTAATATAATTTATTGAAACGTTGTCACTTCATTTCTGCCAATGTTTCAGGAGGTCTGTTATAGAGACCAGTCGAGCACTGAAAGAGCTGTTCCATGAAGCTAGAGAAAGGGCCTCCAAAGCTCTTGGTTTTGCTAAAATGCTGAGGAAGGTAAGTTAACAGAGTCTCCTCTTATTTATATGCTTTAAAGAAATTTAGTCTGAAAGCATATTCCTTTGTTTTGTCATTACTTGTAGGACCTTGAAATAGCAGCAGAGTTTGCATTGTCAGCCCCTGTGCGAGATCTTCTGAATGCCCTGAAAACAAAAGAGTATGTGAAGGTAAATTCACATAGGTAATAAGGTTTAGAGGCATGAAAGTGAACTGAGTATGCTAAGCAGAATGTCAAAGGATATTGGCATGCTTTCAGTTTTTTTAGTGGGACATCTGTATTTCAACATTTAAAGTGTTGTGTGTTTAATGTTGAATTGTGGTAGCCAAATTCTGTACTTGTGTTTGTGTGAGTGAGAATGCTAGTGTATGTTTTGGGAAATCGGTGTCTTAATTTCTGTTTTTTCCAAAGGTCCTCTTGATGACGGAGGAAAAACTTTTTTGTTTAATAAGACTTCATAGTGAGTGCTATGAAACAAATGCTTTCAAATCTGTAAGGTAAATGGATACATGGTTGAGTAGATAATCTCAGACTATAGACCTGTGTTTTGCTTTTATAAAGCAACAGTGTTATAGTGGAGGTCTGCTCCAGCAAGCTTCCTAGAGAGTACTGAGGACATTAGAAACGCAGGGACTCTGTTCTGTCCCAGAATAATTGTTGCTAGAAAACTGTTGTACAGCAAAAGTAAGTTAAACTCTCGGTGCTCTATATTTACTGCACTGTAAAGCCCCGCATCTGTGATTTTGTGAAATTCCTTAAAAGTTCCTAGGTCAGTAAGTCTTTCTTGTAGTTTAAGTAAGTCATTTGCTTCAACAGATTAAATGTATTTGGATCTGCTGTTCTTTTTTGTCCTTCCATACGTTTAGTATATATATAATTCCCAGTTGGGAAATAATATACTAACTTTTTCATGACGTAATTCTTGTGAGATTTATATAAATGTTTGCCAAATACAGAAAGTCGTTTAAGGGGACACAAACAGGTTCAGAGGAGAGAAGTTCACGAATGGTTGTTAAATACATGGATGAAACAACTAGCTCAGCAGGGCCCTGGTTTGTGAATTGTTTAAGAGTTGGAAAATGGCCAGGGAAATCAGTATATATTTACTTTAAAAAGGTTTTTTCCCCCAAGTATCTAGTCTTGGCTGCTTTAAGACACCATATTAATTTTGGTAGACCTTTTAAGGATCATATCGTTTTTCTTAAGAACGGTTTTTGAAGGAAAAATTGACTCTCGAGTTTGACACATCTGTTACATATGGGTTCAATGACACACATTTTGATGATGAACACTTTATATGTTGGCCCTCTAATATCATGTAGGGAGCTTAAATTTTTAACAGCCTTTTCAGTCAGGTGTTCATTAGTTTTGGGAATCTAATTTAGCTCATAGTAACAACCATCTAGTATTTTGCATTGACCTACAGATTATAATAGTTTTAATTATAAAATACATCTATCTAATGGTAGAAGTGCTGAGTGCAGTGTTTTGTCTTAGCTTGATGACATCACACTCTGATAAGAGAGAATTTAACTCCACCGTGAGTCAATTACCTCATGTCAAATTAAGATATTGGCTCTTTTACTGTTTCCACACTCTGCTTCTGATGCCTAACTTGGGTGAAGTATTGCTACCAATGTGACAGATAAAATTGGAAGTAGTTTTTAAGTAGTACCAGTAGTATTTTATTAAAAGAGAACACTCTCACTGGACTTAATTTAGCTTTTATGGAAGTAGAAGAGTAACTGATACTTTTTTAGGCAGATTTTTGTTTATTCTTTATCTTTTGTAGCCTTTGAGAAATGTATGAATTTTGAAGGAATTTTAAAAAAATATTTCAGTCTTTGTTGACTAATTTACTTTTTAAAATATGAGTATATGTATTTTATACTTGTGTATGCATACATCTGTAGTGTATATGTGAAACTGGACTTCTTTTGTAACAAGATTCCTTTAAAAGAATATGTAGAAGGATTACCTGGAAGTACACAGAAAGAAATAACTGAAAATCGGTGATCCAGTGGATTTCAAAAGAAATAATTTATAATGCATTTTGACTTTCAATGCAAAAATAGTTGAAGGTATTGTTTTAGCATATATATTGTACAGCTTTTTAGGATGGAAGTTCTTCCTGTTGCTTAATTGATACCACATATACCTCTTTTATCTTTTTTATTTGTTGTAGAAGACAGTGAGATTCACTCATTCAGTGTATTTCTTTCCTACAGGTACAAATTCCTGGACTCGAGAGTTTACAAGTATTTGTACCAGGTAATATTGCAGGGGAAAAGTCTGTGATTCTGCAGCTCCTCAACGCGGCTGCTGGGAAGGATTGCTCCAAGGATTCAGATGAGCTTACCTATGAGGCCTACTTGCTGATGACCAAACACAGTGACAAAGACCATGAATTAGATGACAGCTGGAGCGCATGGGAGGGTCAGCCGGTCAAAGTAGTGCCACAAGTAGAGACTGTTGATACGCTGCGCACCATGCAGGTGGGTTTGGTCTTTTTCCCCTCACTGTTTGTCATCTCCACACTTCTATGAATGCTTATTCTGGCAGATTAACTGGAGTGATTGGAGTGAGGCATGTGTCCTTTTATAGGTAATAAAATGTTAAATTCAGGAATAGGTTTGATTCTTAGTTGTGTTAAATTCAAGTATTCAATGGATTGTAGCATTTCCTGGCAGGATCAGTCTCTACAAATGTGCATTTTTCAAGGTTGTACTTGTATGATAGAGATCATTTAAATATCTAGTTGGGTGTTCAGAAGTGCGGATGAGACTTGAACACTGTACATTTTATTAAGAAGTCATCATTCTCCAAGAACACGTGATGGTTGTGTGCCTTCCACACGCTGAGGCATGAAATCAGTTACTCTTGATCTTGGATGAATTGTGACATTTAATGTTAAATTTCTCTGGAGGTTACTGGATGTTCAACAGTTCTGCAGGAAGAAATGTTTCCAGTCATACTTTCCTTCTTCCCAAGCCAACAGGGGTTCCCTGCCAGCAGTTCTGCTGCACTCTGACAGCTGAGCCAGCTCCCTGCCCCTCGCGTTCTCACATCCTTATGTTAAGCTACATGAATTTTCCTTTTGGTATGTCATGCTGTTCCTTGGATCCCTACCATAAATGGGCTGTACTGTCCATGAAGAGAGTGACTTTCCATGTCACTGTGCCTGACCTTCAGCATTCAGAGGGTTCTAGCAATTACAGGCAGTTGAAAAAGTCACTCCACTACATACTGCTGCTTTTAACGTGCAAACATGTTGTTTCTTGTTTGCCTGTTGTTCCAATTGAACAATAAAAAACAGCCTTTGATTAAGTGCTTACAAGTTCTTTGGACTTCTATCAGAGTTAGTATTTCATTCAGAAAACGAAAACAGCAATAGATGAAATTTGGTTTGCAAATGGTTTCTTACATATGCAAGTGTACATAAAACACTATGTGTGTGTGTGCTTTTATGTCTGTAACACTTACTAGGTTTTTCTGAATCCAGGATTGAAAGGTTAGGAAATAAAAAGTCCTTCAGAAAGATTGTGTCTTAAAAAAATGCATTTTGATTGCAAACTAGAGAAAATGTAAGGTGTTATTTAAAAAATACTCATCAAATGAAAGAATCTCATCAACACTTAAAAAATTTTAAGCATGAAATTATTCTTTGGGGAGGAGGTATTGAAAATGAGGATGAAGTAGGTCTTGTTTTGTGAGTAACTTGTTGCAGATGCATTGTCTGTAGTTTGAAATCAGCAGAGGTGATGTATGCTTTTATAGACTTGTGCAATATCTGAGCTCTGGTTTCTAAAACATATTACATATTGATAATTTTCAAATTTTGAGCAAATACTATGTGTTAAATCTATGTCCTTCCCTGTTGAATAGTGGGATTTTGTCCTGAAGTATGTCGAGTTTTTTGGATAAAACCTCTTTGCTTATGTGATTGTTATTTCCATCTGCTTTGAGAAAATATAATTATTTTTTGCTTAGGTGTTGCTTTTTTTTTGTATATAGCTAGTCTGAAGATAATTTTATGCAGTATTTCCCATATTTTCCAGAAGTGAATGGGACTACATTCCCCGTGAAAACTTGCTGTGGCATTTACCCTAATGGAACTCTGCTCACTAGATGAGAGTTTGAGTTTAGTTGCCAGCATCAAGCTTTTCTGTGTGAATTTATATTTTCATGAATAGTGACAAGAGTGATCTTTCATATATTTGAATTTAAAACATAAGTGGTTGGAATCTGGTGATATTGGATATGTTTTTACAGAGAGGATTTTATTTACAAGATCTAGTGGAGTGGTGTCTTGTATTCTAGGTTGATAACCTCCTCCTTGTAGTCATTCAGTCTGCCCACCTTGTGAGTCAGAGAAAAGCTTTCCAGCAGTCTATTGAAGGGCTCATATCTCTGCACCAGGAGCAAACATCCAGCCAACCAATCATCGCCAAAGCTCTACAGCAGCTAAAGGTAAGCAGGTTTTGAGATTATTTGTCAAAACTGATGGTGCTTTGCTCACTGATAAGTAAAAAAGTGGAAGATTTGATTGCAAAGCTAATGGCATATTTTGCAATTGTAAACTGTGTGGTAGTCCTCTATGGACTTTACTTTCAGTACAATGTTCAATTCACACTGTTTTTGCAAATGACTTGTGAGTGTGTTTTTGAGCTATATTGGTATAATAATTTTTGCATCGGATAATTGGGAAACAAGTCCATAATGCAGATGAAATACCATAGCAACAGAGTGAATACCTCTTTGGGTGACAGCAATATTGAATTGAAAGAAAGTGTATGATTTTCTAAAAACAAATTCTATCAAAATCAATGATCTGCAATAAGCAACTTTTCTTCCCATATTTGAAGATGCAAAAGTGGGTAGTCTCTCTGTTTATTTTCTGTTGGAGATGGTGTGGGTTTTTTATCTTTGCTTGTTTTGTGTATGTGGTGTGGGTTTGTTTGTTTGTTTGTTTGCTTTTGGTTTTGTTGGAGGAGTGTTTTCTTTGATGGGTTTGTTTTGTTTGTTTGTTTTTTGGGCTTTTTTAAGTGGCCGTATCAAGTCCCTGCATTCAATAGAGGCTGTGTCCATATATCAAGGTGAAAATAGAGCCAAAGGCTTGGTCATGCTATAGATAGTAAAACTAATTTTCTCCTTTCTCGTCTGTCTGGTTTTGGTTGGATGTTTTTGTTTGTTTTGTGGTTTTTTTGTTCATTCCCCACTCACCCTTTTGCTGTCTTTGTTTTTAAAGTTAATCACATGCAAGCAAACTTTATTATAATACTTGAGTTAATTACAGGACTTGCTTCGTGCAACTGCTGGAAAGTGTTTGTTTTTCCAAGACCGAATGAATTTTTGTGGCACTGTAGTACCTTTTCATTTAAAATAATGTAATCGTTAGATTCATGTTTGCCTTATATTCTACAGCTGACAAGACTAAATAATATTTTGATGTTCCCCCCATCCCTTTTTGTTGTTACTCAGAACGATGCATTACAGCTATGCAATAAGATAAGCAGTGCCATTGATAGAGTTGATCACATGTTCACATCCGAGTTTGATGCTGAAGTTGATGAATCTGAATCTGCCACTTTGCAGCAATACTACCGGGAAGCCATGATTCAGGGTTATAATTTTGGGTTTGAGGTAAGGAAACAAAAACCAATTGAAATTTTTGGTTTTACATAGGTGCAAATAAGGTAACTAATAACTGTGGAAATACAAAGAATTTATGGAACCGTTGAATTATTTAGGTTGGAAAAGAC
>VZTA01001746.1:20391-34538 GCA_013398855.1 Mohoua ochrocephala | reverse complement strand
AGGGCTGAGTCACCCCAACAACCGCCTTACCTCCAAGAGAGAGGTTGGAAAAGACATGTCATTTGAAGCACATTCACTGTACATTTTAAGTTTGACAGCTCATTAAGTGTCACTGCTGAAATCAGCGGAGGGATTTCCATCTCTGCTTTCCTCATTCAGAAAATAAAGCAGTAAATAATGAAATAAATAATTTGGAAAATTATCATAAGCCAATACTAAACTGGAAAGCAGATTTTTGAAAGGCACAATTAAACATTTGCCATTTGTGACTCAGTCATGATGATGCAATGTGTCACACTGAAATACCACAAAGGCAGTGTTTGCTTCCTGTTCTATTAATGTTCTTAGCGCTGGGTGGGATTCAGTGATATGTGCCTGGCTTAGGAATTGCCTACATCTTAGTGACTCAGTTCCAGGAGGGATGATCCTGTCCTTCTAGAAAAACTGCACACATTCCCATAAAATCAGTTAAGAAAAGTTGGGGTCTCGAAGACATCTTGTAAGAGATTCCGTCCAGCTACATGATCTTTGTCTCCACTGATCCTGTAGAGCCCATAAACAGGTGGTCTCATAGGACCTATTTCCAGCCAGAGGGAGGACCATAAGGAAGGTTCTGGACCTGTGCCAGTCTGAAAGGTTTGAGTCACAGCTCTCACGGGTCAGGCAGGTCACTTACCCAGCAGGTTCAAACATGCACTCTCCACCTTTTGAAAACTGAAAAAGTAAATGTGAAAAAAGGATAAATGTCTCTCCTCTCAGAGAGGAGAATGTATATGTACCAAAACCAACAACAACAAAAAATCCAGCTAGGAGTAAATATCAAAAGGCTTTGTCCATTCTTAAGTCGGAATTAGAGCCGTGTAGGCTGATCATCTTCTAGCCCCACATGTGTACGTTTTCAATTTTGAAAAACGAGCATTGCACCCAAATTTCTACACATTGCAATGGTTCATACCTTCTCAGGGTCAGAAGAGCATGAAAACAACCTTGTAAGCAAGAGGTTGCTGTTATGATGCACTACAGAAGATGAGGGTAACTCAGGTTCTCATTAATAGATTCCTTGGGGCGGGTTAGAGTGAACATCACTAAATGACTGGTGTTTGTAAATATACACGTGGAAGTTTATTACAGAACAATTTGGTTGCAAAGGAAAGCAGGTATGTAGCTGTTTCGGTTATTATTATCTATAGTAGTACAACCACATGAAAGCATTGCAATATGAAAGAGCAACAGCATCACCCAAGAACATGCATAAGGGAAAAGAAAGAGACAGAAAGGACAAGAGTGTGAAGATCTCACCACCCGTAGGCCCCACAACGAGACTTGGTTGCTTCACAGTCTTGGTCAAAGTGGTGGTCGCAAACTGGATCTGTTGGGTTTTGTGAGGGGGAAGTTCCAAAGAAGTAGCTGGGAGAAATCCACAGGAAAATCCATGGAACACAACATCTACTGGGTTTATATCCACTCAGGTTCAGGTGGGGAATGCCCAGGTACCTCCCCCAGGGTGGGGGCACTTTGGGACTCCTTGATACCTTCTAAGACAACACAGCTGCCCATCACACCAGCACAGCTGAGTCGATTATGGCCCATTATGGCCATTAACAGAGATGAACACTCTCAGGCCACAGTCAGTGTCCCAGTACTTCCTCGGGGTGGGGAGGAGAGGGAGCCCCGCAACGCAGTGTTCTGTGCAAGGCAGGACAACTCAGCATGGCAAGAGGCACCTGCCTGACTCCACAGGACCCTCTCCTATCTCACTCACAGCCCATCCTTCACCCTCTGTCTTTTCAGATCAGAGGTTTAGCCCCTGCACACCCAAAAGCTCGCCTCCTCCACCTCAGCAAAGCACCCTGGCATCTCCACAAATGGGGGAAATGTTTTGAGTCATTATCCCTTAACAGTTCAGTTTCACACAGTCACTTTATAAAGACACTTTTTGAAATCAACCGCGAAGTCATGGAAACTTACCAGGCTTCTTCAGTTACTTAGGAAAAATGTAGGCAGCCTCCTCCACTGGAGCCAACACAGCAGTGGTGTTAGAGCAAGCGATGAGCACCTAGGTCCTTAGCATATCTGTGAGCAGATGTAGTCAAATTAAGTCAGACACCTGGGAAATTTGCAGATCAGTTAGGGAATATATTAATTCCCCTCAACAGTGATGGAAAAACACAATGATTGTTGTGTTATCTGCAAAGTAGTCAGATTTTTTATGTGTGTTCCAGTTATAATAGGATTTTAGGTACTACATGCTTGGGGGTTTTTTTGTGTATGAAGAAAACCCATTTAGTTCATTTATATATTGCTATTAATTAATTGCATTTCCAACCACTTCAGAGATGAAGACACTGTCTTGGTAAAAACTGAACAAATAGCAGTTTCTGCTTTGGGTAAAAGTTTTGTTTAATTTTTATGGTGAATTATTCTTAAATTCTTTTCAAATTTTGAACATTTTACTTATCTATCTACAGATAACATATTCAGCATAAGCTGCTTAACTGGGACGCATTGGAGATTTATAGAATAATCTGCTTACTTTCTGTTGAATAAAATGTTATCTAACATTGTGTTCATATATATCTAGCATTCCATTAATTAGGTCTGTATTGTATTACTGTTTTCAATGCTGAGGGCTGATTCTTTTGCCATTTCTCATGTTGAAAATCGCCTTACTCCATGACCGATAGAGATGTTTTAGGAATGATGCACAACTAAATATGAGAAATATAAAAATTCTACCCTAAAATTTTCAAGTTAAAAAAAAAAAATCACACAGTTGCCATGAAATTGCCTGAGGGCCACACAACAATACTAATCAATAATAGGTCAGGCCATTAATATTGAAGGACCTTGACACTTCCTGGTGGAACTTATACTGAAGCTATGTTTAAAATTGTCCCATCAAAACAAGTGGTGTAGTTGTAATTTCCTTATCAAAACCTGCAAAACCTGTAAAATGCTCACAAAACCTGCAGATTAAAAGGATATGCTTTTCTGCACTACATGCACAGAATTGAGAGGACCTCTAACACAAAAATCATAGTCTTTTCCATCTGTTCGCCTGATAATTGTTCTTCATTTTTACCTAGAATCTGTCTTTAAATGAGTTGATCATGAGGATTTTAATTAAGAAATATTGGTAAAATTCAACTAAAGTTTATTTCACTCTAGGGTTCTTCTTTAACTCAAAACTTGTATAATACGAGTGAAAATATTTAGCTCAGTACACCATGAAACTGAAAAAAGAGCAGATTTATCGTTGTTCTAACCACAAGTCTTGATGATGGAAGATATAGTATCCTATTTATGTCTCATCATTGAAGTGACTTTCTAAATTGTCTGCCATCATTTGGTTGTGTTTGTCTTACACACTGTGAAGACTGAACCATATTTGATCTGGATAGGTGTACTCAGTGGACAATCCAAGTGGTACCACAGATGCCCAGTGATATTAGAATTTCTGAACATTTATTTGGAATGTCTCTTGAATTTAGATGAAACACTCTATTAGTGTTCAGAACATGAAAGGAGAGTTGGGGAAAATAGACTCAGGAAGCAGCCTAGCAGCAACAAAAAGGACAGCAAACCTGAGCTGCTCTCCCATGCCTCACATTGTGCTACGCTCTGTAGAAGTTTGGAGTTCGCTAAGGTAACAAAAAAATATTTTCCATGTTATTCTTTCAGCACTTTTTTTACGGAGAATAAATAGGGTAAAGTCTGGATAAAGGACGAACAAATAAATGACAAATTTTTTATTATTATAGGCTTCCTAAAGCACTTTGTTTATTTTTGTTTTCTTTGTATAGAAAGGCTGGGTAGGTGTTTTCAAAAGCAGTGTTAATTCCTTTAAATCCCTGAGATCTTTCGGAACTTTTTGTGTTTTGAGACACTAAGATCCATCTCCTGTATGCGAGGAATTGGAGTGAAGTTATAATAACAAACACATTTTTGAAAAGCCTTTTCTGTACTGTTACAAGTCCATCACAAAATGAAGTAAAAAAAAAAAAAAAGGGCTGAATGGTGTTGATTTGCTTTTGGCCAGAACAAAAGTTCCAGAATAGTTAAGGCAAAAGTAAACAGATTTAAATCTTAAAAAATTACATGGAGTCCCAGCTCAAGGATAAAGACATTCTCAGAACTATTCCTTCTGCAGGGAGAGTTCATTTAGGTTCCCACTGAACTTGTGCAATTGAATTCTTCATAGCGATAGCCAAGTCGTATTGGGATTGGAGGTAAGCATCACAAATAAGTATGTGTGTGTCTCTGTGTCTGTGTGTGTTTTCAGGAGGAGAAAGCAGGAAAGCAGTTTCAATAAAGCTTCAAGGATGACCTATAAAACTTCTCTGAAAAATAATATGAATGTTTTCATACACTAACACTTAATAACACAACTTTTTTCAAATAATCAATAAAAATGTAATCTTATTGGGAAAGAGTGGCTTCACAGGACTATTGATCAATAAATAGCATTTTTATTATATAATTTCTTTTAACTTAAGTATATGTGTTAAATTCAGTCTATTCTGTGTCATATCTAACCCGCTGGCACGTAACATTCTGAATTCGTTTTTCCTGATTATAACTACAAGATAAGTTAGAAGAGGATAAAGATGTCCACGGATCTGTATTTCCACAGTCTGACAGCAGTTAGATCCTGTGTCCTGGCCAGGACCCTCCTACAGTAATTATTTGTCTTCACATACAGGACAAATGTGTTTTCTGCACCTACTGTTTCTCACTCTTTTGTTCACTCCTCCTCTGCTCATACACTGGTTCTGTGTTTACCAGAGGTGCCACCAGTTTGACTGGTGGGCTCAGCCCTGTCCTGACATGGGTCCATTGGAACCAGCTGGGCACAGGGCAGCCCCTGGTTTCCTGCTGCAGAGGACACCCTGAAGTCTATCTCTCTCAAGACTTTGCCAACGACAGCCAACACAATACCTTACTGGCACAGGAAGTGATGAAAACACAGTGTGAAGCTGCATTTATTGGTAATCTCATGTTTCATTGACTGATCAAGGAATTGGCTGAACAGAGAACAGTTGTGTCCATTAACCCATGCCTTGCAGAACAAGTAAAAGGTGATCTTTAACTCACTAGATGCCACAGAAATTCCTTCCTGAGGACTGCTGTTGAGAAAACCACTGGAATGAAAATGCACTAAGGCATAAACTAAATTGTGTTGTAGTTCTGTGGCAGACTATACAGCTGTGATCTGTTGCAGCCCGCCTTAGACAGAAACTTACTATTATGGTGAAGGCTGAGTGAGACAACATTGGTGATGTTTCCTTCATATACGGGAAACAGAAGAAGCCATTGTAGTCCTTCTTAGTGTAATGCATATAAAACAGCTGAAACTTGTGAGTCACAAGTCAAACCTCTAGCCATATGCAAGTTGAATAAGAGAATGAGTTAGATGGTGAAAAACTTTTGCTGGAAAATGTCTATAAATTCAATTAATATACATAGCGTTTAGTAAAAGTTTGCATGTTTCCATAAACAGGAACAGCCAGGTGCAAGCAAAGAAGCCAAACAGACATCAAGACAAGTACTTGGGGGTTTGAAAGAAAGCCAACTCATGGAATCTGGGGGACAGAGCACTGCCTGAAAAAAACACTTGTATCTGTGATCATTGAAAATGCTTTCTCTTGCATGACCTTTCCTGGAATCTGAAAGGGGTTTTTGTACACCTTGTAAATAAAGAACATCACATCAAAAAGTGCATGCCTATATTACACATCTGCTCTCAAAACAGAATCAGTCTGGACAACTATGAATGTGGGCTACCTACTCCATAAAAACAGTAACAGTGGTGTTAGTAGTGAGATCCTTTTTGAAGAGGAAATCAAGGATTTTCCCAGGGGAAGAAATCGTGAACTGAGATTCCTGTTGAGCATACTGAAGTCCAAGATAGCCAAGGATGCTTTCAAGTCAGAGGCTGAAATTTCACAAAAGGACATATAACAGCATCTGGAAACTTCCCAGGAAGGTCTTGGAGAAAAACTTAAAAGAAGGAGGAAAAATACCTCAGTTCATCAGTGACAAATTGTCTAGATTCATTAGGAAAATCAATAACAAACGGTCCCATCATTCAGTAGTAAAGAGAAATCAAGAGGTAATCAGCAATCTGGGTTTTGTGTATTAGAGGGTTTCCTGGAAAATAAGGGAGGCTGAGAAAGGTGTAGCCAACTTCGAACTTGCTAAAAACGTTGAGTTGTAGCAAGGACTCAAAGAGCAGATGGCTCACACTGAGAAGAAAATCAAAAGATCACAGACCTCGCTGGCAGACAGCCACCTCAAATGGCGCCGATCCAGGCAGAGGACTGTAAGAAGACAGACTAATCACAGTATCTTTCTAGTACATCTGTAACCCTCAGAGGGGAGAATTTGGATTGTCAGATGCTTCTATTTGCCTTAACTTTCCACACCTCATCAAAAACTCTAGGGCTGGCCTTTGAGGACATCATGATGGTCCTCCTCCTGGCCTGATTTTAAAGGTGCCTGATGAGAAATCAGTAAGATATAATAGTACCAGAATTCCTAACAAGTGACCAGATCCAAGTTTTTTGAAGTATCACCCAGAAAACCAGACAGGATTCTTTTTTCTTGATTCCAACTAATCAGGATTTTCAAGAGTCGAGGGATCAATAAAATGGTTTCAAGACCAACTCTGAGTCTGATGGGGCGGTGAATAGCCTCAACAGCTGGGTAGCATTTAAACATCAGGAGTGGGACAAATACCAGCCCATCCCATTCTTTGCTGGTTTATTAGCACCACATTCCATCAGGGCACAAAATATACGCTAACCCTTCCAAACTTTGGTTACAAGCTAAGGAACAGCCGCAGTGGGAACTATTGGAATGGAAAAATGGCATTAGGACCATTTGTATTATTCAGAAATATACGATCTCCAGTTTTAAAGAAGTTTACAGGATTTGTTTATTACAAAGTAGGGACAGACTAAGAAAATGGCTGAGAAGAGATATACAAGGTCATGTAAAGGAACTATGAAACTTGGCCACCTGGCCTGTTCCCCTGAGGCAGCGGAGGCGGTGTGAAAACCCAAGGTATTAGGTTCGTGTAATCCTTCTCGGAAGAGCAGTAGCCAGCGTATAGGCAGATCCCATGAGTCCTCCAAGTATTGCATATCCAGGCACTACAATTGCTCAGAAGTCCATAGTGGACATCAGGGTCACGAGGAGATGGGGGAGTACAGGTGGACAACCACAAGCAGGCACCATTCTAGATCTCAAACCACATTTTAAAAATTCGGTCTGAGGACAGACTCTAAAATTATCCATAGAAAGGTCTGAGAAAGCAGCAAGGAGGAAATAACTCACCAGGACCACAGTCAAACACCAGAGGTGAATACAAGAGGTAAATTTCAATGTTCCATGTTTATAAAGTTACTGAAAACAACCAGTCCAATTCTCTTCATGCTTACTCAAGTGAAAGTCCCAACAGTGGCTACACGGAAGTAAAATACGCAAGGCTGTGAGAAGAGCAGGAAGTCCAGAAGGAGCAACATTGACATAACTTCCATTACAGAATTCCCTTATCTTTTAACGTTGAGGGGTTGAATAAAAGACATAGTGAATCAAAAATAAACTGTCAGTTCCTTACTGCCAGCACTCAAAGTGAAGAAGGATTTTGTTTCTCAGGATATTTGGTTGTGGTTGTGTAGAGCAAAGTTCTTTCTACATCACAAAACTTCTTATAAAATAGAGTCCAACTTCATGGAATAGTACAACATGGTTGGTTTTGTATTCCTGTTTCCAATCTGCCTATAGAAGTATGGTTTGAGGGACAATTTGCTGATAGGGTCATTGTTTAGAAATAGTTTTGGTAGCAGACTCATGGTTCATGAAAATGGTGTAGCAACATTGAACTACAATTGCTTTCCCATGGTGTAGTAGCACAATAATTTGAAAATTGCTTCATTTTCAAAGTATTAACAGCATTTTTACATCTAATAAGCTAAATTGTTCAGTTTAAAAGCTAAAATATGAAAAATTAACTTATGAATCACTTAAGTCTTCATAAATATTTACCTGCTTCATTCAATAAACTTAGATGCTGCAGCAGCACTTTAACAGGAAAGGACACATGAAGCGAGAATGTCAGAACAATCTTGAATCCTGTCAGATGTGTTTGCTCCAGTTTACCTTTGGCTGTGTAAAGAATGAGAAAGGGAAAAAGAAAAAAAAGTCCGAGAAAGAAATCAAAACATACTAATATGTAAAAAAATGCTGTTAACGTCAATTAAGTTGTGACTTGTTTTTCTAAATTTTTAAGTCTTCAAAAGTGCAGACGAAGGGTTTTCCAAAACATCAAAGCACACAGGCTCAACTGAAATTTTGGTATAAGTCCCATGTAAGTCCTAGATATTACTAAAAGAATAAAATAGAACACGGAAGTAAATATCAGCTTCATTTGTAGTACTTGCACCCAGTACTCATAACCCTACTCACTTGGTCAACATTATGCCAAAAAAATGTGTAATTCTGTGGCTCTGTAGAAGATGTAGTCAGAGAGGAAAAGTGACTTACAGGTATTATGAGCATAGATAAAATATGCACCTAAAGCTTTAGGAACAAGAAATTATATAACTCTAATTTTATAAGCAAAAATAGCACATGCTGAAATATGAATGTAGTTCTGGATCACCATGAGCTCCCACTGGCTATTGATCAGTACCACAGTCTCTATTAGCAAGAGGAACTTTCTCTTATCTCACTTTTTGTCGCGGTTTGACGCTGGTTAAGCGCCAAGCACCACGAAAATTATTTATTCCAAACTTCCAAACCACCACATTTTTATTTCTTGAATATATTGCTTAATTCCTCATCTCTGACTCACAATAGAAGTTGCAGAGCAGCTCAAAATGAAAATGATGGCCAGGTTTCTAGATGGGCTGTGTTCAGTCCTTTCAAGTTAGACAGTCTGCGGTGTGTACACTTCTGCACCTTTGAAATCCAAGACCAAAGGCCAAAGTAAACAAAGAAGCTTTTTGTCCTGTTCAATCTTAAATTAAGTGGATACACTCTTTCAAATGTAGCAAACCAGTCATTCCACCCCCTTGTAGTCTTCCCTAACTGCTCCGACATTCTTCGACCACAGAACCCAAATATGTAGTTAGCAAAAGGCATCAGATATTCCCCAGATAGTTTGCAAACCAAGTTTTCTGGAATTTATTAAATAATTTATTAAAATTCCCACCCACTTGTCTGCAGAAATATGAAGCAGAACAACCATGGTAAGTGGCTTCAAATACCCAAAGATGTAAACACCAAATATGCAGTAATTAGGTTGAGTTATGTACTGACATTTGACATATTAGATTTTGGAATAGTGCCCCTGGAGAAGTGGTTAGGTTCCTTGAAGATTTTCAAAACGAGTGAAATAACCCTACTAAACCCTACTTACCTTAAAGTAGGAAACAACCTGAGAAAGTCAAGAAGTTGGATAGTTTGAGGTAAAAAGTCTTTCTCAAACCTAAATTGTACCATTGTGTGAAAATACATTTTTAGGCATGCTATTTCTATGGTGACATAGAAATATACTGAACTGGGTGGAAAAAAAACTGTAGACCATGTGACAACAGTATTTTAACCAGAAAACAAACTGGTCACTAAAAATTTCAGTTACAGAGTTTGTGGGTTTTGAAGAGAAAACCTGCCTGCCTTTTGAAAAAAAGTCTCCATTCTACACATTGACTTTTAAAATATGGTCTACATCTGTATTAATGAGTGACAAGGAATTTGAGAAATCTGGTGCACATATGGCTTGGCAGGTGCTTTATATTGAAAGGCACATGAGGTTTTGTCAAATTGTGTAGAGCTGCTCTAATCATAACGTCTGAGCATCAGTCATTGTTTACCTTAATTCTATCATAAGCACATCTGGGTAACTCCTTAAAATAATGGTAAGGTAATTAGTCATGAATTGAGTTGGAAATCTGATAAAGTACTTATGACATCCATATTGGTACCAAATTAATTCATCATGGTTTACATTGTTACAAAAACACCAAAGGAATTAATAATAATTTGTGCCAGCATTTGAATGTGTTGCTAACATGAGATCGAGTACAATGAATGTTTTTAAAAAAAATTTGAAAAGTTATTATGGAGTTGTCTCAATAGCCCTGCAAAATTTTATGTCTGCATTTTTTTAATTGATAAAGCACATACATAACTCTTTTTCATGTATTACCATCCTTGGGGGAAAGGACAGGCAAGTTAATTTTGCACATCTTTTCCAGTAAATTTTCAGGATAACTCTTTGAGGCTGCATTACAGGAACTGAACGCTGTCTGTACAGAGCCCAGAGCAAGAGCTCCTAGATGGAGGCAGCATACACAGTGTCCCACCAGAGAAATCCATAAATGGATAGTTAGGGCAGATCTGATTCTTTTCTGTTTTGACTTAGCACAGCTGCAGCCAAAGTTGGTGAATCAATAGCTCACAACAGCGAGAAGCTGTCCCTATATGTCCATGGCAGTGCCACTGCCACGTGAATCTAGGGAAAGGCTGACACTATAAAGTGGGCTGTATGCTTTGAACCAAGTCAGAGTTTTTAATCAGGAATAGCCTGCTTTATTCATGCTAAATGGCTACACATTTCTGGGTTGTCTGCTTAAAAAGTATTAGCTAATATTTTCATCATTCTCACTAATGAAAGTTGCCTAGCACCAAGGCGGAAAACGTCTGCCACAGAGAAAACCTAGTTATAACCTACTTATGAAAAGAAGGGAAGAAAGAACCCATTCCCTGGCATGTGTATGTGTGTGTAATGTGTGTGCAGTGTATATGTACAGTACTGTCCTGACACTTCCTATTTTCAATTATGTCAGTCCTTGGCAGATTTTTAACTCATTAGTTCAGAACTCTGTGCCCCAAGGGAATTGCAGGACTCACTACAATAGAAAAAACACAGGGCAGAAAACAGCACAGACATCAGGCTCTATCTATGGGAGAGTGGCTGGATCAACAGATCCTCTTCTTGATGTTCAGGTATCTCCTTTCCTAGTTTTCCAGCATTTCCATTTTTCTCCATTACCACACTGATACCTCCCTGATTATTTCCTGGTTACCATCTAAATGCAGCCCATCTTTGTTTTTCATCCACTGTTTTCACACTTCTCTGTATTTTTTCCTCTCTCTTGCATTCCCAGACAGGATTCCAAGCCTTCAGTTTGCTTATAGATTTGTGGCTTTGTATCTGAATGAGAGGTTTCATGTTCTCTGTGGCTGTACCTGAAACCCCTTCAAAATCAAACTCCTGGAAAATCCTGTTGTTTTTCTTTTGTGTTCTCACAGAACTTATCCTTTGTTTCTCATTTCTGCCACAAAAAAGCCTTACTTGTGCCTTAGTCACTCATTATACCTACTTCCACAATATTGTACATTAGCCTCTTTCTCTTTGTTCTCATTTACTCAGACTCAGTTCCTATTCTCACTATTCAAGAAAACAGTGCTCATCCCCTTGAATTCCTCACTATCCCTTCTGTGCCAGGGCACAGTCAGCCCTTCAAAATTTGCACAATAGAGCTGTGGTTACGCCCCTGCACTAATATCCACTGATTCTCCCTCTGTGCTTTCTGCCCTGCCCAGACTTCTCCAACTGCTTTGCTGCACTCTGTAACTCACTCTATGTACATCCCATGATCCAGTCACCTGCTCATGACGGAGCAGCTTTGTAAATATGAACTCACCCTATTCCATCTTAGCTCAGCTTGCTTCTGAAGGGCATAGAGTACCTCTAAGTCCAGTGGTTCTCCAAAATCTCTTTTGTCTATTTTTCTCTAGCCCCTTCTTCCAACACACCTGCAGCAACTGTCAGTCTTACAACTGGTTCAAGTCTATAGCCCTGACAGGCATATTACAAGTCTCCTTTGTAATGCCTCTGTCTGCATCAGGTTGGGAGCTCTGTAAAGTTTAAAAATGCCTCATTCTGTGTCTGTGTAACATCACGCTGGTGCTCAGCACTTGAGAAGAATGATTTATTTCTCCCATTTATATATTCTTGATTTAAAGACATGTTTTCTCACTTGGAATGTATTTTATCGTCTGATTTGAAATGGTCATGTAATCATAACAATGTGTTTGTGATAGTACGCTACATTCCATGGCAAAAAAATGTGATGTCATAAATGCAGGATTTATATCTTTACTGCAAAAATCAAGCTGAAGAAGCAAATGGATGGAAAAAACCTCATTAAAATACCAACATTTTCTGTAATTGCAGTAAAAATATCAATGGAAACCCAGACACACATTGTTTAATAGTTTTCTTTTTATACATGTTTCCTGATTTTTAAAAGCCTGCTTCTCTGAATAAGACCTTTTTGGGGGGTGGAAATATATTTTAAAATAGCTGCAAAAAATAAGTGTTTGGATTCAAGGCCCTAAAATTCAAAACGATTGCCTCAGACAAATTAAATAGAATGGAAATAAAACAGGCCACAATGGTGAGAAAACACACATAAAAATTTCTGGACTACATTTCTCAAAGCTGAGCTGCCTCTGCTGCACTCTTTTCATTAGAGTGCAAATGACGTATTAAGGATGTACTTGCGCAGATTATTTACAAGAACTAAGAAGTGATTAATAAGAGGATGGATCTGAAAACATCCTCTGTGTTGTTCTTGCTAACAAGTGGGCTCAGCTTTGTAATCAGACATTGTCAGGAAAAGCAGCACATCCCAAAATGGTATGAATCATGTCTGACTTCCTGCCCTCCCTCACTGAAAACATAGACAAAGAAAAACAAAAACTTCTGAAGATAATACAGCAGTTAAAGACACAGGTTTGACAAAATCATTGAAATTTAAAGAAAAAAGGTGTTTCTAAACAGATGTCCCTAAACAACTGGTGTATTTCAAACACAGGAATTTCATAATATTATGATTTACACATTAAATTATTTATAATAGAGATTTTTTTCTGGCGTTTTCAGAAGATTTTGCAACTGTAAGTTAAACAGTAGGAAATTGTTTCCGGTAGAGGAGTTGTGTCTCTAAACTGATTTTAACGATGCTGTTGGATAGAACATAACCTGTATCCACCCAGTTTGCCTGTTGCTCCCACACATTCTGTTCCAATCAGATAAATGAGGAAGTTACTCTTTCCTCGCCTTTAAAGGAGGTTGAGAATAGGCCACATAGAAGTGATTTAACCTTTGTGATTGGATGCGTTTGGGTTTTGGGGAAAATAAAGTGTTTGAAGAACAAAGGAGACAGATGGAAGACAGCACTAATATCTGGACTCGGCCAGGCCTCCGAGCTACTCAGCATCTCTACGAAGCATTTATCACAGCCCTTGATCTGGATTAGATGGCCCTCCCATTGCTGGTGTTGCAACTTGTATGGACTACAGCAGTCCTCTTGGGCCAAGCCACACTTAGTGGAGATCCTCTCTGATGGTGATCCCTGTCTGAGACTCCAGAGTCAGTTAAGGCTGCAGTCAGAGGGCTCTTCGTATGGACAGATTTTTAAACACCTTTTTCTTCTCATGTACCCAAACATTTCTTTTGGCTTCTCCTACTTAACAATGTGTGGGTTTTCATGTAGAGTTCCTTATACAGTGTGATATTTTGCACTATGGAGAATCACTGGTTCCTACAATCTCTGACCAATTAATTTTTTGTGAGGATAATCTTAGTATCCAGTTAGGGATACAGACAATCGAGACAATACAAACAGACAAGCAAATGATATTTTGGGACAACACTGAGCACTGTTGCACCTTGCACATGCCCAGGAAACGGATAACAAGTAGATAATAGCTGGTCTCTTAAATAAAAAGTGCCTATTTCAGCTATTAATTTGGTAGGTTCACCACGTCTGACCGGAAAGTCAGGTACGTGATTTAAAATACAAAAATACTCTTTGTGCTTAGAGAAGGAAGTCCTCTTTCTGAAACAGGAAACAATATATTCAGGACTCCAGGCATGGTTTTCAATGTGAATCCACATGGATTTAGCTACAGTTGTGTCACCCACAAGAGCTGTGAGAGCCGATTTAAAGACCTTATAAGAAGATGTATAGATGATTGCGTGGTTCCCACCAGCCAGCTCTACAGCACTTTCAATTTGCTGTACAAACAGTACTGTGTGTTTCAGTGGAACTACATTCAGAATAAGGCAA
>VZTA01001746.1:286-20384 GCA_013398855.1 Mohoua ochrocephala | reverse complement strand
TGTGTGGGGTGATTTTTTTTTTTTTTTTTTAATGTTGACTTGTGATTTGAGTTGTTCCAGAGAATGGCATTTAAAAGTTTTGCAAAATCTAGCATGTCCTTAACTTTTGATGTTCCCCTCAATGCAAATCTTTATTTGCTTACCCATTCAGGTCTGCACTCTCGCAATCCTCTACTGGATTAACAGAGAATCCTACACAATCAGCTAAAGGCCAAACCTCAAAAAAGGTTGCCTGTGCTTGTGACAACACAATAAACTATTGCAGAGAGCTGATGACAAGCAGTCCAAATGAGATCCACCTGTTCTGATGACAAAGTAGTCCTCAATGGCTTTCAGAAGATGGTTTTTCGTAACTCTCAGATGACTCTACAAAGAAATAAACACCACAGTCAGTCAAACTGAGGTATAATATGCCTAACACACTGCTGGCATACAACTCATTCAGTAATATAAAAAGTGGCCATACATCTTTATGTTACAAACATTTCCTACCTACATTTATACAGATATAAAACTGTTAGCAAAATGGAAGCTATTTGAGGCTTGTAAAAGAAAGCAGACCATATTATCTGGATTATTTCCATTTTGGACATATTTTTTTACTTAGTCCAGTATGAATGGTTTATATTAAAACATTTAAATATTGAAAGAAGTTTTGGGTTACAGACTGATAGTAGTTCCATAAAAACAAACTATTTTTCCATTTCTACAAAATTTAATTAAACATGTGAAAACAAATATGTTGTGTAATATTATTCTTCCTTGCCTCCAAAAATAAGGCAGGACCCTGGTAATCTGCTATGGACAGATTTCTTTTTGTGGCTGTGTGGCTGGTACCCCTTTGTGATTACTTCTCCATATTTTCTCCCTGCTTCTCCCCCCTCTTTTCTGCTAATTTCAACTTAAAATATTTTCCTATTGGAAACAGGAAAAGCCTATTGCAACTTGGTAAGCGACACATTGGTATTTGGTAATTTCTAATCAATTATAGATTCAAAATTTGTGACAGCAAAGCATGTAACTCAATTACTACTGCAATAATTATTATTACACTACAAGATAAGCCTAAGCATCAAGACCTGCCTTAAATCGTGACAGGCAAATGCACAATCTCAAGTTTTGTCCATTCCCCTTCCATGCAGACCCGAGACTTTTTACCTAAACCATTGACATTGACTGTAATCGCTCACTTAGCTTGACTGAAAAGGGAGTGCAAGATCCCCGACTTAGAACTAATGTTCGGCATTGTCCCGGATAGTCCCTACCCATGTTTACTCAAGACAAACCTGGATGTCTCAGTACAACCTGAGACCCAGCGGCTTGAGATAAATTCATGCATGGAAGGAAAATTGCGGCCTCTCAGACTGTGTTCCTCCTCAGACCCCACTTCACACCATTTACTGCAGTATGTTCTGTTATAAGGGCAAAGCATCACAGCCATTTGTTTTTTCGCTATTCTTTCAGAAACATTGTCTTCAGCCATGCCTTGTTCCTTCCGGATCTCCAGTCACCTTTCCTCTCTCCTGGCTGAGTAAGACATTTGTAATATTGCATCACTTGCCGTGCCATCATCTGGCTTTTTGAACTACAACATCTTCATCTCCTCTTTCGCCAGCTGTCTCCAAACAGTCATTGGGAGTTTTTTGCCTTGTGTTTTATCAATAGCGCAACTGAAGAAAAAAAATCACCCTTTCCTCATTATAAAATCACACCAGCAGAATCACCTCATTCTTGTCTTCCTTCATTTCATCCTGTTTGTTTACACACCATTGGCCAAACACCAGCCAGCATCTCCTACCTCTGCTGTAATTGCCCGGACACCAGAAAATCCAAGCTCTCTTTTATGTTCAACTCACAGTTAAGTCTCAGTTGAACATTTCACACGTAGCGTCGGGATTTCGTGTGCCTTCCATTCCCCATACATATATCTCCTTCTCCCTTCTCTCTTGCTTCAGTGTGAATGCTGACATTTCTTCCCAATTGCCTTTTCTGGAATCTCGTTTCAATTTTGCCTGCAGCTTTCCTTCCATGCAACTCTTTATATGTGAACTCTGTCTGCCTCCTTGTCTTTCTACCAAAGCATTCACAACACGCTTATCATCTCTGAGGTCAGATTTCTGCTCTCTGGTTTTACTAATGTTCATTGATTCTTCCAGAATATTCCTTGTATGTCAGGTCATACAAGAGGAGACAAGAAGGTCAACCACATTTGCATCTCTTTTAAAGGCCCATGGGCAAATATCTTAGTACTATCGTAATTGTTTACTAGATTGGAATCTTACAACATAGATCTCTGAATCGTCACGAACCCACAGACCAGTTAGCATTGATTTTACTGTCTGATAAGATATTAAGTTCAATTTCTGATTTTTTTCTCATCTTTTTTTTTTTTTTCTTTTTAGGAAATTATTATTAAAGTCAGGGTGCTACATAGCTTCACTGAACTAGGAAAAATGCTAATTTTCCATATTCATCTGGATGTAAAATACACCAGGGTACTTTTATCATGGAGTGCCCAAAAACATCTGACAATAAAGTTCAACTTCGAGTGAGCTTAAGTAAACCAATAAGTCTAGAAGACAGCTATGGGAGTGAAGAAAACTCAGGGAGAGGAAATAAGCAAATGGAGTAAGTTGGTTTTGCAGGACTGATTTTGCCTTAATGTAATGCCCTGAAGACAACTATAGGACAACAGAACAGTACAGTAAAATGAACAGATGTGTGCACCAACCATACGTTCATAAAATGAGACGTAGCCTTTTTACATACATGTCTGCTAAAGGAATAAGAATAGAAAATAACATCTTTCCCATCCGGGAAAGGGTAGAATGTTCAACCCATATGGAACGGCTGGTCTTTAGCTCTTCTTCTTTATTAGTGTAGTAGTAGAAATGGAAAAGTTCAATTTGTCATCAGTGGTAAGATTACCAGCCTGCTGTGGTTTTTTACAGGCTTAATGAATGATATGCTATTGTTATTAACTTTAGTAAAGTTATTGTAAGTTATGTGTAAGTGGTGTTTCAATTTCATTAGTGATGATCTTTTAAAAGAAAATACAGGGTATTTGATTAAATAAATGCCTATTAAATAAACACACTATTATTCTGTCTGATTTGAATAACTAATAAATCTCACTATCTGTTTAGAAAAAGTCCAATTTTATGTTTGTCAGCCTCTAACTACACTGAAACTTCACATACAAATGGTATGAATCACGAGACAGAAATGGAAGATGGATGTTACCTTCTGTGTGTTGTGTAAAGATATTATCACCCTCCTCTAAGAAGATTTATGGGACCATCTAATGAGAAACACTGTTTAAAGGACAGACAACGTTGTGACAAAAAACAGTCTCTCAGAGTTTCCGCCCTTCAGAACTCTTCTCTGGGGAAAGTACTACCGAGACATTCGTACCCATAATAACATATAATAGACCTCTAGAAACACTAGGGTGCCATGAATATCTTTTGGAGTGTGACCACTAAAGCCACCGTGTAGCTACACAACAAGCAGAACATGCTAGCAGCATGAACCTTTTCCTAGTGGCACCATCATCAGGACTTTGCAAATCTTTGAAAAGGAATAAAATCTCCAAGCACATGATAACTGGTAGGTACTTTGTAAGCAGTAAGAATTTTCAAGCCCAGTGAAACACAACAACCTCTGGGAAAGACCTTTTTGACACCGTTGGTGAGGCTGTAAGTGATACTGATCTTTCCCCATATTAGCAATTCAAATGCAGCGTATCTCATTTGAGCTACTAGTCTAGGCTAACTAAAAAGGTACCTCCAAAGTGCAATTTGTTATATCCTGAAATCATCACTAAAATGACTGCCCTCTTCATCTTTCTTTCCCTTAGGAGGCTAGCCAATTAATGCATACTAAAAGCCTGACTTTTTGAAATAAAAGCCAGGTGACATTAATTCCAAACATTGTATGAAGTCTGTCCAGGGTCACTCTAGGAATAATGAAAAGTATAAGCAAGTAGCATGAATGTTAGAATCAGAAAGCTAGTGCTCTTCTTTTGCTTGGTATCTGGCATAAGCTAGCATCATTCCACTGAAGTTCCTGCAAGAAGCTTGGCCTCCAGAATGATTGTGGATTTTATAATAAAACTGTCCATAAATGTACCCTTCCCGTATGTCACGCCACTGATTGTCACAGCAGAATCCCTTACCAAGAGACATTCTGTTAATTCTGCTGGGTTTGACTGACTGTTCACCTATACCACTGTGAGTAAGACAATGAATGACACTGAAATTATTATAGACACATCAAGATTAATTAAACAAACAAACACAAAACATAAGCATCAGGAAAATCAGATCAGACTAAAATTTTTGCTTATGTTACAGAATTTTCTTCATTAGTTTCACCAAATTTGTTCCTTTTNTTTTTTTTTTGGACTTACTAGCCTGGCTATGGTGTGTCTTACATACACAGCATTCTGTGTATTTGTGTCTGCACATGTGCTTATGCATCTGTGTGTTTCTCTCTCACTGACTCTGGCCATCCTTCCAAGCTTTCGAAGTCATTATCCCACTTAATTAAGTCACATGGCAGAGCAGAGTTACTTTCAGAGATGTTAAGTGTTTATGAGCTTCATGAGAACGGATAACTGGAATGAGAAAATAGCTCCTATCAGTGTCCCTGGAAAGGTTGTGGCATGAGCCTCTAACTTATTAGACACTTGGGAATCTAACCACAAAACACTGCTCAGTAAGAAAGTGTATTTCAGTAGCTTCACTGTTCATTGCCCCACTAGGAATAAAGTCTACCACCCGCTGTTAAATTTCTCTTGAACTGCTGTGGAAATGCCTAAGTGACTACAGATGCACAATCTCATTTAGAATAAACACACTGCAGAATAACCTACTATCTTCTGAGAAATCAGCTGGGTAGAGGATCAGACTGGCCACTCAGAGAGGTCGTCTTGAGCCAGCGCCCACACCAGCAGACTAAAAGCTCAGACAGGACTCTCATGTAGGCAAGGACCGTATCTTCATTTTCCATGTAAAATAAATCTGTTGCTCTATATATAGAAAGGTTAGATAAGAGCAATGTTAATGTCAAGGCCTGTTTTGAAATTAATTCAGATCACCGGATGCACACAGTACAACCTCAACAGATTTCAAATTATTTCTCTGCAACAAAATCACCTTGCAGTTCAAGACTTCCTCTAAAAGCACAGGAACAAACTGCAAACTAGGGAGCAAAAGACTAACTTATACTGCCGTATTCCAGTGTTGTGGAAGAGATTCAAATCATTCCCACCTTGGTCTGTCTGCATTTGTGCTTTATCCTTCCTAGCTCAGGGAAACTAAGTGCACATGAATATGAACAGCAGGAAGAAGCAGAGGTGTTAGAAGATATCTGGCTATTCTCCACCCCAGTCTCTTTGTCATGATACTGTTTTTGCCTGTGGCTTTTCTATGTGAAGGGGTAAAAATTCATAAAACAAAAATGAGGGGAAAAAAAAAGAAGAAGAAAAAAAGAAAAAAATAGAAGAAAAAAAAAAAAAGAAGGGAAAAAAAAAAAAGAAGGGAAAAAAAAAAAAGAAGGGAAAAAAAAAAAAGAAGGGAAAAAAAAAAAAGAAGGGAAAAAAAAGAGCACCACCTTGGTTTAACTAATATTTCCTCTCCTACTTATTTTATATTACACAACCAAGTGTGCTAGCACTAAAACACCACATCGTCCTTGCAGTATGAGTTAGAACAGCTGTAGCCACAGCATAAGTGCCCTTGAACATGCTGAAATTTTCCAATGTATCACAATTACAGAAACACCTGTGCCAAACAGCTTTCTTCTGATCCTCTATAAAAGTTCACAAAGCCCTCAAACTTTCTCATTTCGTACAGGTCTGTACTGCCTTGAAGCCAGCTCCATGCATCTCAATATGGGACACTGCAGCATTGTTTCTTTTCATTGTGCCTCAAAACATAAAATAAAGGGTATGTGCAGGTGCAGAAGTGATTCTGTTACTTGATAATAAGGCATAAGACACACCACAACAATACTCATTTTCTTGATAAATGCTTTCCACAAACAAAATTCTTCTCAAAAAATTAAAAGCGCAAATATTGTGGCAAAAAGTGCTATCTGTGCTGTACTGTATTCTTGATCTCTGCAGATCAACTGTCCCACAAGTACGTGAGAGCTATTCATTTGTTATGCATCACTTGGGGGTTGGTGAGGGTAGGTTTGAATCACCTCTGTATGTAGTGACAAAAGCTTCAGGACTGAATGCATTTGGCTTTGTTGTTATTTTACAAACACGATGCTATGGTTCCATTAGCTTTAGGAACTGCTGGCTCGAGTCTATTAAATTGTTTACATTTATACTACCCAAAATGTCTGTTTAAAAATGGCTGGAAGAAGTCACCCTTAGCAATCACCATGGAAAGTGTGGCTGATGATCCCCCAGGCAAAGATCCAGAAAAGGGAAAGGGAAGCAGAAGTCAGTTACCAAGCCCAAGTGTTTGGTTCATGCAGAATGGCAGTCTGTAGATAAGCTTGTCTTTTGAAAGATGAGGAGTATGTAGTAATTACACAGCCTCCCAAGTCTTGGCTCTCTATAGCCATTCCTAGCTATCGGAAACTTCTCCATGTCCAAAAAACGCAGCAAAAAAAGTTTTCATAATAATTCAATAATAAATACTGCATATAATAATAACAATATCTATTAGAATAATAAAATATTCATTAGAAAGGCACCATTTTTGCAGTCTTAGAGGCAGAAAGACTTCCACCCTCCCCATCAACATAGCCCATTGTGGAAAACATGAGGTTTTTTTCACAGAGCATGAGCAGAGAATAAATAAAATTACTACACTAATTCAGGAAGCAATACACAATGGCAAGCATCATTTGAACCACTTCTGCATTGCTCATACACTCAAGAAAAACAGCTAGATGTCATTGTGTACAGCTCAGGAGAAACATCTGTTCCAACTGCCTTGGTCAGCAAGTAATAAGGAATATTACTGAAAATATCTGAATGCTTTTATGCAAATAAGTGGTATGTCTTCACATTGCATATTATGTTTTGTTCTGATTACTCCACCTAATGAAGCATTTAACAGAAATAGAAAGTGACTGGAGACAACTGATAAGAATGCTACAGCCATGAGAAGGATTCTATAGCCTTAAAATGTTAGGATTATTTAGCCTGGAAATAAATAAAACCAGCAGTCACAGTGCAAGCGTACGCCATGAAATAAAATGTTATTAAGGGTGTAAGTTGAATACTCCTATTTGCTTGCATTTTCTGCCACTTTTCTTACCCTTCAACTGTCTGGTCTATTTAGATGTTGTGATATGAGAATTAGGAGATATCTATTACTCTAAATTTGAACCATGGCTGCCATAATGAGGTTCACAGATGGTCACTAGGCAATTTCATAACAAACAAAAATAATCTTATTTACCCTTTGTCCTCATAAAACAACAAGGAGACCACTACATTTAAAAAGCAACCCATTTCAAAAGGAAACACTCCCTATAACGTAGCCCTAAATGCGGCTTTTCAGTGGTTCACGCATCTCTGGGAAGCAACCTCTGCTTGCTCAGGAAAGCAACGGATCTGTGAGGAAGTTGCCCTGCCACAGGTGAAGCACCCAGCCCTGCTGCAGCCCAGCCTCCTGCCAGCTTCAGACACCACTCTGACATGAATTTGGGCAGGCAAGGGGGACAACACTCCTGTCTTTGGAAAGGACTTTTTCCCTTGCCACTGGAGCACTTGGGACACTGCAGTCCCTGGCTGCCGGTGCAGAAAGCGGGGCTGAAGATCCCCCCGCTTCCCCCCTCCATCACCACCACGCTGCCTTGGCACACAGCCACCCTGGGCAGCTCATAGTGACAAACAAGCATCACTGAAGCACGGAGCTCCAAATGTTTCCAACTAATAGTCCAAACATTTTGTGCCATACATCATGGCTTTCTCCACACTCCTTTCTGGAGAATTCAATGCTGGAAGTGATCAGAGATAAGAATCTAAATGGCCATGGTCCCAGATTACATGTTTCTAATTCACATTTCCATCAAAATAGGAGTTATTTTTTGGAGTGATGAAAAGACCTGCTTATTTAAGTGTTAAACTCATTACTACAAGGTAAAAAATGAGGCAAAGAATTAAGGAGGATTCAAAAGGCTTGGACTGTGTGACAAGTCAAAACCACCGCAGTCAGATATAGCAGGCAGACCCCTCTGTAGGAGCGAGAGCATCGATGCATGGCTCAGACACAAGGCTGATCACTCACTGACTGCCTCCATGGACAATCTTCTCCGTGGTCACATTATTCCATATTTGTCTGCTCTGGGGCTTCTTGATCCCTCTTAGAAGCTCTGGTAGAGTTGATCTCTGTCGGAGATATTCTACTGCAGGCACCAGATCAGTCAGAATCATAATTTCTGTGTCCCAGTCAAAGAACTGGATTTTTTTCCCTTCTTTCAATCTTTATCTTCATGTGTATGAGAGACAGAGAGAGGAACAAAAAGAGAGGGGGGAAAAAATGCTACCTTTTATGCTTTCATAGGCACATTGAAACAGGACTATTAGAAGCAGAACATCTGAGATAGGAATCTTAATGGTGGCAGAGATCAAATATAATCTTCCAGCTATAGTATTTATGGTTCCAGTTTTAGTTTCAGTGGATAGAAAATTTATTCCAGCATCACAAGTTTGCTTCCACTTACTGTCTATTGCAAGCACTGGCACATACTTTTAGTGTGGATATTGTGGACACAGTCTGTGAATACATGTTGGCACAAGTTTCCCTGCAGCCACGGAAACACCTGCCTCCAAGTTAATTTATAATCTGCACCTATGGCCATGGGCCACTTACAAGTTTATTGAAAAAGGTCTTGTCAAACCATATAGGAAAGACTCTGTTCTTTCTCTTCCTGTTCCACATGACATAAGTTTGGCATTAACAAGTCACATTTTTATGTCCAGCTTTATAGATTGTTAATAATACATAAAGATATTTGATATGTAAGATCATGGGTCAAATATTTCTCACTCTACTCCCATGAATAGTCTCACAAACTTTATTTATACAACTAGTCTAAGGAAGACAGTCATGTTTTACCTATCCTGTAAAATTATTCTGCAGTGTTTTGAAGTGGCTCTCACCACTTCTTAAGGGTGTTCTCATTAACTTTGAAGCACAATGCATGTTGCCCTCTTGAGCTCTTCAGATGAAATCCCGTAAGATGAAGCAGAGTTGTTCATACATAAAAAGAAATCTGATAATACAGCCAAGACGCCCTGGTTCTTCTCAAATATGATTCAGTACAGGAAAATATCACGTCCTCTCCACTATTTCTGGGTTTAACGTATTCCATGTCACTCTACATAGAAAGGATTATGAAAATCCATTCAACCACTATTTCCTTGACAATTTTTTTTTCCCTTTGGTTTATTAATGACTGTGGAGAACAGGTCTGTAAATGAGTCACTGCTTTTTTGACTCTAGTGTAGTCAGCTGGCATACCGCATCTTGTCCCTGTACCAGACCTAGGTGGTTCGTTTTTGGATAATTATCCTGTAAGTAATCAGGAAGTAGAGTCTCCCGGGATGTTTATAAATATCACGAAGAGCCATTATTAAAAGTATCTGATAGATGATATAGGATTGCCTGGAAAGCATAGAGAAGTTCAGGTTGTAGTAGTTTTTCTCCACTAACTTGTATAGGAAAGAAAAGTATTCCAGGAAATACAGAGCAACATAAACAACTCATTTCAATTCAAATCTGGATCCAAGCTGGAAGCTTAGTATTTAGCACTCAACCCATTTCAACACAGAACCAGCAGCAGAAAGTTTCCACAGCATTTGCAGTTTTATTGGGAATCAGCAGATGGTGCTTCCACAAGGCCCTTTACAAGTTCTGCATAATGAAATATATAGGTGGCTAGGTCATGCTGAAATGTTAATTATAACTGTCATGCCTGGCTGTGCATTGCATCTGTAAAGTCTGTTCATTGACCAAGTTTCTTGCATTTTTTAATTGCTGACCCACCTGTAAAATGGGCGACTTATGCCAGAAGCTTCACTGTTACACCTCTGCCGATGACAGCATAGGTACTCCTAGCCTGGTATTCTACATCCCTGAATGATAAGAAGAAACTGCATAGCTACTTTGCAAGGATTCCCTGAAATCTAAAAATACTGACTTAAGTTAGACTGAGAAACAAAACCCTGAACAACTCTGGAATGAGTATCTCACCGGGAGAGGGAAAGGAGCGGTGGGCATGAGCAGCTTGGGACAGAAAACAACCAGTGTTTTTAAAACAAACTACGTGTTCAGAAGTAAATGTATCAACAGCAGAGGTGCAGCTGCTTCTACAGCCACAGTCTATCTCCACCTCAGGGCCAAAAAGAAAAGCTACTCCATGCCCCCACTTACTCAGTTTGGACCCTCACCTACACAGATACTCACGCTTCTCCAATTCCCTTCTGCCCCACTGCTGGCAAGTAGCTGAGGAAAACAGTCACAAGGCAAAAGTTGTTCGTGCAGTCTTTCAGCATGGGCTGCCAGAACTGGATGGCACTGGGATGTGACAGCACGTTCCTCCTCTCCCCAGAGGCAGGCTCCCTTTCCACCACCAGCACAGCACACAGGCTCATCCTCCCTCATCTGGGTTATCAGACAGACAATCCCAGTGTCAGTGATTGCATTTTCCCTGCAGCTACCTGGTGCACATTCTGTATTAGACAGCAGTGCTTCAAAATAGCCCAGGACCAAATATTTCATTCATAATTACACTCCGATTATGACACGAAGGTACATTATCATTACCGTAAATTTACAGTGACCTAGAACAAAACAAATTAAATTAGTTTCTAAGAATGACACAAGAAAGACCAGTAGGGATTTTCCAACTGTTACGTTCTATTTTAACCCCAAATCCATCTGTCTTCTTTGCAAATTGACATTATGTATACAAAGTTAGTCCATTTATATCCAACACCTTATTGCTTAGCAGTGGATTCCTGAAGGTTTTCTTGCAAAATACTTAACTGCCTGAAGCCCGGGAGAAATAAAACCTCTTTCTTTGTTTCCCAGCTATTTTTAATGGGATGAATAAAGCCTTTAACTCTGGTAGTAGCTAACATACACAGTCAGAAGTAACAATTATTTCCTGAAAAGCAACTGATCTGTGTACATCAAATTCTAACTTTCCTTAGACCTGATACCTAGGGAAAGGGAGGCACTCCATGAACGATACAAGGTGTCGTCAGTGTGAAAATGTGATCCAGTAAAATTCACGGAGAAGGGAATCAAAAGGAGTACCTACTGACAATCTGATTGTCATGAAGACGCCCTGCCACACATCTCCCTAAAAAATCCTCTAGAATTTCCACTTTTCCTTTCTCTTGGGATCTCTGCAGGTGATTTTTATTTACTCATTTACAAGGAAGTCAGTTGACTGAAAGTTTGCTATTTTCGGCTGTCTCCACAAAAGGAAAATGGCCACCAAATCTCAGCAAACCAACAGCAAAGCAGGCGAGGCTTCACGAGGGAATCCAGACCAACCCCCTGTTGTGTGACACGAGTTAGCCGCGCTGGGGCAGGACATGGGAGAGGGCAGCGCACATCACAGACCTCAGTCCCTGGGGTTCCCATGAACTTGATGGGAACACTCCTCAAGGGACACGGCAGAACTGGACTGGTGCACGTTAAGCATCTTCTTTCTGAAAAGCCTTTCAGGGTGTCAGAGCTCGAATGCTACCAGAGTGGTCTCAGGGGACGGCATGCCTGGTGGCACGCCGCTCGGGGAACACTGGAGACATTTCCACAAGTGACTGAAATCCCAACCAGTTCCACTAGAGGGTTATGCCGAAAGGACAAGCCTAAGCAGCGGCAGAAGCAGGCAGTGTGCTTTGCCTCAGTGCAGTGCTAATTGTCCTTGCCCAAATACAGCCTCTCGTTTACACCACTGTTTTTTCCTTGCAGGAGCAATTTAAGAAGCATAAAAACCCTACATGTTATCCTTTTCTCTATCTGTGTCTCTGAGCCTTCAAATTTCCCCCTACAAATTCTTCTCAGCCCTAATTTGCTGCCTATGGAAACAAAAACTTGGCTGATTCTAAGATATTAAAACAAAAGAAAGTGCTGAATGATTCCTCTTCTCCTCTGACAAATAAAAGAGCCATATAAGAGAAAATATATTTACATCATAAAAAAGGAATTATTGTAGAAAAGTATGACTTAAATAAAAGGCCACGTATAATAACCACCATGTAACTGAGAAAGTGATGGGTCCTGATCTAATAGCATGCATCACCTCTACATGTGTGTCTTGTCAGAACAGGAGCACTCAAAAAAGAGAGATCAGGTTTAAAGGTAATCTTGTTTCTGCATCTAAAAGAACATTGCTGTAATTGAATCACAAACCTTCTATCACTTTAAACAAAATATTAAAACCATAAAGACAAAAAAGTAATTACAAATAAATCCCTACTATCTAGCTTCTCTCTCTATGTTCAGGCATAATTTATCTGTTATCATTCATCTATGTGTCAAGTTGTTACTTTTTTTTTTTAATTTGAGGTTGAAACTTGTCCAGAATTTAACCTCCTTTTTCTGTGAAAATCATATTATTTTAATTCTGAGAAGCTCCAAGAACATTCTGGAGATTTTTTTTTTTTTAATTATAAGTTCAATAGAATCAACACTCTCATACTGTATTCTTATAATATCCTAGAATAAGACAAGAATTACCTGCTAATGCCCTGCTGCAGGATAAAACAAAGTTTTTAGGAGGCTTAAAGAAGATCTTAAAAATTATGTGTATCTTTAAACAAAACAGGATAAAAATAGTATATTTATTTCATTTTTAAGTGGTTCCAGACACTGCAAGTTACACTCTTGGTATGCTGTTATTTTCCTCAAAAGAGTCAGTTACTTCACTTGCACTATTGAATTTTGGGATATTGTGGTTTGAGCCAAATAGCATACAGAGTCTAATGCTTAAATTACTCTCTCACTGTCTAGATTTGTTATGTCTTCATCTTTGAGATACTTCAGAATGAATTCTTTTAAGGATTTGTGCTTTACTAGTAGCAGGTTACTAAAGCATGCTTCAAAATTTTGTGGGTAAAGCACTAGCTGGCCTGTAGACTTTCTTTCCACCTAATGGATATGAAATCAGTTTTGGCTTAGGCCTTCTCAGGAATGCTTTTCTTTATTCTCTTTCCCTTTTATTTTATCAGAAGGTAAACTACACATGCATCAAAGACATCTAAGAAGAACCAAGCTATTGGAATTCATTCTTAGTCCTCAAGAGGTCTCTCTTATTTTGTGAATTCTTTGTAGCTGTAAGTCAGTTTGGAGTAGTGAACATTGTTTTTAAATATTACACTTTCAGATTTTCAATTGTTAGTCAAAACCTCCCTTATATCTGTTTGCTGCTAAGAACCTTTTAAAAATTTTTTTCTCTGCTAAAATACCATGAACATCAGTTGAAATCTAATAGCACAAGTTTGATTTGATTCTTTACTTTACAGTCCACGGGTTCTAATTATTCCATTATTTACCCCCATGCTATCTCTTCTCTTCTCTCTCCCCTGCTCCTCCACCAAAAGCTCTTGAGTTTCTCTAAATGAGCATGAAGAAAAGTGTCCTTCTCTGAAAATCACATTTCCCAAAGTAGGCTGCTTTTGCTATTGCGCTTTCACATCATTTAGGGACAGCATAGCCCCACACTTTGCAGGCCTAAATTTTCTGGTTGGAAAATCTAGTGTTTCTGTCAAGGACATAGATGTTCTTAAAATGCTAGATACTGGAATCCAAAAATCATATCAGAGTCTCCGCTTTAATTTTTAAAAAATTACTTGAAAATCTCATTGTTCTGCAGAAAGACTTGAAAACGTGATTGCCATCTCAGAAACCAGAAAGTAGGAAAGCAAGATAACTGAATTAAAAACTACTTGTTTAGGCTGATTTGTTTGAATCAAGCCTCGTGACACATGTACATTCAGAACACTTGACCCTGACAGTACTGCAGCTCACTGAGGTGAGCAACCACGAAAAACAAAGACTTGTGAGAACTTCTAGTCAGAGAGGTGCAGCCTGAGGCATCCTCTAGTTAACCATTACTGACATCACTACAGAGAAGCAGGGACCTGGCGAGCCTCACAGATTTGCTGATTACGACCCTACGTAGCGAATTGCACTATTTTAGCATTCAAGTTAGAAGGCCCTTGGGTGCTCTGACAGAACACTTTTGTGACTTTTCCCATTTGCAGACATGGCCTTCTTTACATACAAAACTGGAAAGGATACTGCGCTGCCCTCTCACCTTCACCGCCACAGAATTTCATCTTCCTTTTGGATGCCATGAACGATGTTCAGGAATTCCGTGAGCTCTGCAGCATATGGTCAGTGAGTGAAGGACTAGAAACAGACTGAGTTTAGTCTTTTAAACTGGGACTTTCAAGATTGTACAGTTAGGGTGGAACTAAGATGCTAGGAACAAGGACTACTTGGACTCTGGACCACACTACTCTCACCTTCTACTGCCTGTAATGAAAGAAAGTAGGACAAAGTTCATGACTAAACCTCATAATTCTTTCATCTTCAAAAAAAAGAAAAAAGTGAATCAATGGTAAATGTAATAGATATAAGTAAAAAGCAGCCACCTAATTTAGACCAAATCCTCAATGTCTGAATTTTATGAGAAACTTTTCTTTTAATAATCAGGTTCTCTTTATCATTTCACATTTTAAAATGTGGGGCCAATCCAAGGATTTTTGCATGCGTAAATGAGATAAGGTAACACAGCAGCAAGAAAGAATGGCCAGTGGAGACAGATTTAGTTAAGATTTGGGGCATATCCCTGCTGTTCCACGGGCTATCCATGTGCCCTTGAGCATGTGGTTTTGTGCCTGAACAAAGACATTTAATGTCATTTGTCAAGTCCAAGTGTACCCAGATTATTTGTACAAAGCTACCAGATACGTTACCATACACTTCTGGAGCAGCAGCTGGAGTTACATAGAATAGGTACATCATATGGAAAAATGTCTAAAGCCTTTTCCTGCCTGTACCTCTCAAACCCTCTCATCTGAGATGTAGGTGATCTCCAGGCTTACTCCTCCTGCTCCCACAACAGTCTTGACAATGACGAGACTTGTTAAGGACAAGCAAGTTCTCAGAGTCTGAGGCCCCACAGATATCCCTCCCACTGCTGGCCAGAGGAAACCAGAGTTGATTAGGTTGATCATGAGAAGAGGCAAGGGTCAGGGCAGAGACAAGAAAGCAGAAGCTCCAACCCACGCATTCTGGACTGCCCTGCAAACCTGTAAGTAAACTTGCTACCTGGTGTACAGAAGACGCACCTCTTTTCCCAGAAGTCCAGGGAGGAAGGGTACTGCACTCTAAGGACTGGCAGTCTGGATATATCTTTCTATCCATAACTTGTGGCTACTCAAGTCACCTCGTGATCAAGCGCAGAAGAAAGCGCATGCAAACTAACCACGTTAGTGTACAGAACAGGAGCCACAGGGATCACCAGACCCCCTTCTCAGGGGAGTTTTAGGAGGACGTAAGCCAAATTTAGTGCTACTGAAGGGATGTTGTATTGAGCTGGGAAGGGAAGGTCAAAAAAGATACTAGACCACGATTTGGTCCAGAGAAAGCCTCTTGGTTTTCAGGAGAAAGCCTCGCCCATACACTCATGCATATTCATGTACCCTGCAAGCTGTAACCAAATCCCTCATGCCTGCCCCCTTGCTCCCATTGGTTGGTTTGTAACACCCGCCCCTCTCTCCCTCTCTCCCTATTGGCTGTTCTGTAACACCCCGCCCCCTCCGAATCCCCTCATAACCCCGAGCCAAACGGAAGTCGCCCCTCTCGGTTCCTGGGTCACCATGTGGATCTTCTCCTTTCCCGGCGGGGCTGCTTAATAAAACCTATGGTGGCCAGCCCGAGGGCCACCTCTCCACCTCTGGGGCGCCTTACCATCATTCGCAGGGAGGTGCAAGGCCCACAGCGGCCATGAGTGGGTACAGCTAGCTAGCAGAGGTCTGGCCTCGCCCGAGACCCCGTGCAGGGGTTCTGAGGAACACGCAGCAGCTTGTCCCACTCAGCACCAGAACCTGCAGGCGCATTTTTTTAAACAAAGGGATTCGATTTCCACAGTACATACTGTGAAGCCAACAAACTCTAAGTAACCCAGGGCCTCCACTGCAAAGACATTTATGCAATAAGCCCCAAAAGAAAGCATGAATTACCCTGCGGTCTTCATCCTTCCCATACTGCTAGCTAGTATTTGCATTTATTCCATAAAAATCTGACTTCAAAATAAGACTTTAGATGGCCTCTATCTAGCACTGCAGCAGGACAAGTCTACAGAGGTACATGCAGAGACACGTACTTAATATAGCACAATAGTTTCAATTTGTACGAAAAAATAATTTTGGAAATTCACTGTTGTTTTTGTGATAGCAAAAAATGTGCTTTATAATGGACCAAAAATTTTGATGACCTGTAAAGAGATGCGATACATGTGTGATGATGCTCCAGATCCTGAAATACACTCCTTTTCTGCTTATAAAAATAAAGCAGCTCACCGCAAAAGGGAAAAAAGCTTTTCTTTGCCTTAACTCCTCTAAAATTCTTTGTCACAGTTATTCCCATTTACATCATAATTTTGGCTGATATCTAGTTCATTTCTCTTCTAACTAGCATGTTTAAGGAAGTACTAGAAGGTGACATTTGGAGCATTTGGAGTTTACCAACATGCACCATGTAGGACAATTTTGATAACGTCCCAGTAAGCTGGGACTGACTTAACAGCAGCCTAAAAATCCATTTAGTTCCATTAATATCTGAAAGTAAACCATTAAAACTGATCCTCTTCCTTGATGGGCAATAAAGTAAATATAAACCTCACAATAAGGAGTTAATGATCTGTCCCTAACAAGGCTGCACTCCAGTACCTACTCTCTTGGTCTAGAAACAAGATCCAGTACATCACCAGATACATGCATTGAGCTGGAAATTGTCCGTTTGTTACCCTTTTTGTCTTGATATGTTCAGCTTGTCACAGCTGGCTATCATGCTTAACCGTGGACTTTTTTCCTCATTCAGCTCCAACCCAGGACCTACAGTCAAACACAGCCTTTTTTGGATTTGAGAGTTATGTGACTCCACACTTCCAAATAATCAGATTTGTCCTTCACATTAACTCTAATAGAATCAAACTAACAAGAAGAAACACAAAGTAATGGCAAAAACTGACTTAATTTTCACAGTAGTTATTTACAACTTTATCTTTGGTTTAGTCTCCAGTCCTGGTTCAGCTGCAACTGATGGCAAACTGACATGTCTCTTGAAGTCTGCCATTCCAAGTGTTTCAGACCTTAAAAGCACAATACCCACACATAACCCCACCATTCCTAAAGCACTGTGCTCCTCATCTATAATTACAACTTAAAAATTTGAAGTTTTGTCACCAAAAATTACATAGCTTCACTTGGCAGAGTTGTGAAAGTAGAAAAGGCAATTTGCCTGTCAGGAAACTGGGCAGGAGCCATTCTGCACTTAACACATGACTTAAGACAGCCAGAGGTTGAAATGGCCTTCCAGGGGCTGTTCTGCCTGGCAGCTTTTCTCTCTCCATGCTCCCTCCCACTATGCCACTTCTTAAGCCTTTATGTGGAAACGAGCTGTCTAGAGCTGGTGCTGCTGTCCTTCTGGCATTTCTTTACAATAGTAGCATCCTGAGAACTCTTAAGAGCAGGTTTCCCACAATAATCATATTTTCTTTCCTATTTTAAATATTTCTTTAAGTTTTCAAAAACTCATTCAGAATCTATGTCAGAGTTCCTGTTGCTGTTGAAAACACTGCTGTCCCAACAAGGTGAGAGACTTTTTCTGCCCTAGAAATTCCACAGTCTGTTGCACATTTCTAGTTGTTTTATATTGTCTGAAAATATACAGAGGAGCACCTCATCAAAAAATCAGTAAACCAATAGATCAGGAGATTCCTTTATCATTTTTTATTTCTCTTCCTCAGGTAGTTAATGTTTTTAAGAGTTTCCTTACAGTTTTTTCCAATACCATTTTCTACTGGAATTTTGCACTGGTTGCAAAAAATAACCCAGAAAGCTTTTGCAACTTGTTTAACAACCTGTTTTCATTCCACTCACACATTAATCCTTGTCTTGCCACACCACATCCCATTTGCAATAGGTACCCAACAATAAGACTTGCTGGACTTCCTCAGTGCTGGTCCATGGTACTGCCAGCACAAGACAAGAGAATGTCTTTGGAGTGTCTAAGACAGCTTATCCTGTTTGGACTTCCAATAAGAGGTAAGCATCCATCAAACTGTAGAGGGATACACAATTCTGTTATCACTTCCTGAACCACCAAAAAAAGGCAAGGAAGGGGTCAGTTTGGCTCATATCACATATATGTCAATTTTATCTGACCTAAAACATGAATGACACCTGTCTACCTGACCTTTCTGAAGCATGAACCAGAACGAACAGTTGTGCCAGTGTTATTTATTAGGTAAGATCCCTACTGCCTCTTTATCCAGTCCATTGCCCGCCACCTGAAAACAGGCATAACCTCTTAGTTCAACCTGACAAAAAAGAAAAAATAACTGTTCAACATACCCATATTCATCCAATAAGCACAACGCTCCCCAGTAGCATGCAAGTGTTTAATAGTCTGACTGATGTGTAGGAATCATTTCAGTGTAATAGCACACATATCCAATACCTGATATTAGAATTCAGTTCACGTATTTTAGTGCTTAGTTTTATCAGGAACTGGTTTGCTTGTTTTTCACAAAAAGTCTTGGTTAAATCAAGAAATTAACTTTTGTGATATAATTTTTTATGCTACTTTTTGCTGAGAAACAGCACATGAAATTTCTACAGAAAAGGTTGTTGAAGGACTGTGTTCTCCTACACTTAAAAAAATAAAGTGGAGAGAAAGCTTTCCAAATGGAACAATGCAATGATACTCAGAAGAGTCCTTAAATCTAATATCTGAGATGCAAATGAGGGGAGCCCACATAAAACTGCAGTTCTCCAGAAACAGGCCCTTCTCTTTGTGATAATCAGTGCAATCAGATGGGAACAAAGCAAGGTAACAAGTCTTCTCTCCTACCAGAAAAGGACATTCTACCTTTATTTGAGTACTTGCTCTGTGGGAGAGGCCAGTTGTGCGAGAAACTGCATGGGATGATGCATACATACATCCAGGACCACAGGAGGGTGTCCGAGTCTTTTTTCTGCTCCCTTGAATGTTGGATTGCCAGGATAGGCCCTCCCATTTTCACTTGATCAAAATCCAGATCCCTTCCAAATAATCAGTTTTGTCCTGGAGTCCCATCCACAACCTCAAAAAACTTTATTGCAGACATGTTCCTTTTCAAAGAGGGGGTTCTCAGCTGCTCCACTCTTGATACAAGAAACCACTCTTCTGTTAAGAGTCAACACAGGGGAAAGGCATAAAAGGTAATAAGTTATACTAGTACAGTGAATACTGACTTATCATAAAGTAAACATTCCATGTATATGTGGAATATATGTGTGTGGAATATATGTGTGTGTCTATAGATGTGTGTGTGTGCATGTTAATAGCACATGTCAACGAAGTAACTTGCAGATTATTTTTCCTCCTTCTCAGTGTTTTGCTGCTATTTTCCTCAGAGGCCAGCCCCTTAATATTTTGGATTATGGAATTTGCTGTAGCTATAGCTATATTAGAAGTAGGACACAGAAATATGTAAATTGAGAGCCAAATCTGAACTTTCTGAAAGTCTAAGATGTTAGTATATACAGGTTTTTTTTAAAGGCTCTATTATTCCAAGATCAGGGCCAGCTGCAAAAATTGGATTCACATCCAAAAGCCTATATTAAAATGCATACATTTCTTGGTAGAAAGAAGTTTTGAAACCTGTCAAACTGAAAACAACACTCTTTTCTTGTGCTGCCTGACAATTCAGTTACAGATTGACCCTATTGTTTTTTTGGTAATTTAAATGTGATTGTTGGCAAAGCAGAAAGGGGTGGGGGATTCATAAAGAGTGGCACGCACAGTGAGAAAGAAGAAAGCATTTCTGATTACATAAT
>VZTA01001742.1:0-58506 GCA_013398855.1 Mohoua ochrocephala | reverse complement strand
TATATATATATATATAAACCACATAAACATAATGTGCTTTCTCTCTGGAAGATTTTTAAAAATAATTTAGAAGCATTTTCATCTTTATATATTCTACCTCCTAAACATGTATCATCATTTTTGGTTTTTGAAATCTGTGTAGAAACAATTAATTCAGATTTCTTTCAAATTATTTTTTGGTTCGTTTCTTGTCAGTAAGTCGATGACATTTGTTCTAGCCCCATTTGATTTACCTCTACTTACTTTTACACAATTTTTTCACACTTCAAATATGTATTTCATCAACAATAATTAATTGATTCAGAATGTTCTGTTGTTAAACTAAGTGGAATTCTTGATGTGCAGGAGTATCTAAGCTAACTGTGCCCATCATGGGAAGGGAAAGTGTGCTGAGACAGACAGCAGCATCTGTGGAGTATCTCACTGCATCTCATCTGTCCGTGAGCAAATTTCTGACATTGGCTGTATGTCAGTTTGGGTGCAAAAAATGAAAGAGAAAGGATGAGGAAATTTTGAAATTGTTTTTAGAGGTGCACGTCAAGTGTAAGGGATAGACCTAAGAAAAGAAGGATTCACTTTGTATGACTAAGATGTTACAGATCTAGGAGGTGTTGCACACACTGGTGATACCATTTCCTCTCTGTAATGAGAAGATTAGGAAATTGAAATCCTGGGCTACACAGCCATGGTGAAGATGGCTAAAACTAATCAAGGAGAAAACCATTCTTAGCCCATCTCTTTAAAATACACAGTCTTTTTAGTTCATAACATAAAAAATCTGAGATTATAATTTCATACAAAAAATACTGGGAATTTTCATATCTTTACAATTGTTCTTCCCACGAGAAGAGTAAAGTCATGCTGGGAGCCACTTTCCAAGGGCTGCAGCACATATTAAACTTGTTGCTACAGCATTACTGAAAAGATCATGGGGATGTGTGCATCAAATATTCCAGGCTATAATGTCAATAGGTATCTTTCATAGTGTCGATACTTCCTCTATAAATCCTTCTCCAATCACCTGTGGCTGAATAAATCACAGGACTTTTCTTTCACCTTCGGTGAAAGAATATTCTCAGGAATTATTTCCTGATTGCTGTTTTTTGAAATAGTTTGATTCAATTTAAGCTAAGCTTTTTATGCTGAAGAAGACGTTCCTCGCTAACCACAATTAAAGCAATAAAATAAATTAAGAAAATATTCTCTAAAGTACCAGAGTCAACTGCTCTTGGTGAAGATGAACTGTGCCAGCGGTGGGCATATGGAGGCTGATAGAAAGGGCTTTTGAAAAAAGCACACCACTATTATTATCTATTAGACTGAGATAAAGCTGGATTTGGGAACTCTACAGTGTTTATAGGTGGGCAGAGGTGGAACACTGGATGAATCAAATTCCACACTTTATGTGATGCAGTGGCATTAGGTAAGCTGCAGATTTCTCTGTAGTGTTACTTGGAGTCATGATGCCACTGGATGTCGAGGGACTTGCTCCATAGCCATGTTTCCAAAGTGGACTTCTGTGCAGACCACCGTGCATGGCAGAGAATGTCCTCCTGTGGGACTTCTATGCACTCCTGTCCCATGAATGCTGAGAGTGACACAAACAGTCTTCTGCTGACACTGCATCGTATGTAATGGTCCTCACAGGGATGTGGGAAATTTATCCTTCAAAGTGCTGTCACCAATGAAACTATCCACTTTAATAAGCACTCCTCCTGCATGAATGAGGGATCCACAGAATGGCCTCATATTGTATACAATCAAAATTTAAAAAAAAAAACCCAAAACCGAAACCAACCCCCTTTTTTTGTTTGTTTTTGTCTAAGTGCACCACTTACCTAAGACAGATTCATATTGGGGAAGTAAAAAGTATATCTGTGACTAGTAAAGGAGACTTAGACTTTTGACTAGTTTTGTTAACAAGTGTTTAAATGTAATCAATAGTTTTTCAGAAAAAAATTTGCTTTTCAACAGATAAGGACTTCCCCTTGCACTGTTTTGTATCTAGTGGAATGCTCACATTGTTTCTATTCTTACCTTAATTGTTAGGAGAAACCCTGTTTGTGTTTTCACTTTGGTAACTGGAATGTCTTGTTCTTCTGTAAGAACTCCTCAGGATTGTTTGCTTGGCAGCCTCTTGGGCCTTTCAATTAATGTACAAGTAAGATAAGAATAATCAACTTAAATGTTTACATTGGACATTTCCAATGGTTAGTTCCAATTTACAGTTTTCCAAGGGGCTGGAAAAGACGCTGCACCGTGGACTGAAGTGTGCGTCTTGAAAGTCTTTCAGTTGTTAGTGCTCCCATTCAAATTATGGCACTGAAAACCCTCAGGCACTTCATGAGATACCCCAAAATGCAGGCAGACTTGTGGGTCTCTATTTGCTGCTAATAAAATAACATTGGTGAGATCAGAAGTGCTGGCAGCTCAGCTGCTCAGTGCAGCATATCCCTCTCCATTTCTATACTTTTTTCTTCCTGTGAAGGTTATTACCTACATATACTTCATCTTCCTCACAAGCACTTTAAATGAGTTCAGTAGCAGCAAACTTCACATCAAGCACATTCAGAATTTCAAACTGCTTAGACTTAGACTAAAAAGAGCAAAGGTGCCTTATTTTTTTATGATTTCCTTATTAAAGGAGAGATCACATAACAGGCACTGCTAACATTCAAATACCCCATGCGTGAAGAAATCAGCTTGTAGAGACACAGGCAGTGAGTGCTTGGCACTCTTTGCAAAACAGAAAACTATTTTCAGGAAACTGTATAAGATCTGAGTTTTCAGCATTTGTACTGCTACATACAGGACATTTTCTCAAGGTAAAAGCTATCAGAAAGGAAAGGAATTAAATCATCAGATAAATAGGAATTGGACACACATTACTACATGGTGCATTAATGTCCATTTATTTCTAAATGTTTTTGAACAATTTAGCCTGGTCACATAACCTGTTCCCACTCAGAAGTAGTCTGTATTAAACTCTACAGTGGAATAAGTATATATGTCTTTTCTCAGGGTGCTGCTTCTTAATACTCTTGCTAGTTCTGACTGCAGGAGGGGCTGCCAGTGCTCAGCCATTCTTGAGTTAGTTTTCCATAATTCTCATTGCCAATTTTGTAAAAATTTGGCAGAGGATGAAGTAAATGAGGGGTAGTGCTTCAGCAGAAATATATATCTCAATAATTACCCCAGAAATGGTGTTTGCTTCCATTAAACTCAAACCCTTCTGTGCATTCATTAATATCTTTAGCACCCTTCAAATGAGCAATTTCAAAGCTACTGTCTGACAGTCAGCTATTTTCTTATGTTGTATTTTTGTCCTCTGAGAAATTAAATTTGTTTTTATGTACAGCACCTCTGCTCTCCTTGCCTCAAAACATACAATATATAGTCCAATCATTTGAGAGTGAATTTGTCTGTATTCCTTTGAATGCTGCTTGATACCCATTCCTCCCAAACTATAGCAAACAATACAGTATGCCAGTTCCAGATGATGCCTTCAAGCAAGAGCCAAATTGACCCATCACAACAACATTTGGAGAATTTGTAGTGTTCTGACTGAATTCTGACTTAAATATCCCGGTTTGTACTGGGTCAGATTGCACTTTGTGAAGGAGGTGTTGGTTAGACTTTGTGTGCCAGCATGTCCTTTGGTAAGGTGTCATTGATGCTACTCCTCAGAGTTTTAGTCTGTATTAAAAAAATTTAAATTTTGGTTCTTGTCTCATTATAATTTTCTTATGGTCTCTTTCTATAGATCATCTCTTATTCAAGTTGTTTCTCTCTGGTCCCATAAAACAGATTCTTAAAATTTCTCTGTTTTAGTATTTAATTTTTTATTTCCTCAGCAGAATGAAATTAAGTAAAGAAACTTCCTTTCTATTACCATTTCCAGAGAACTTTTGACTTACCAGATTGCGTGAATTTATCTTATTAATTAGGAGCTCAAATCTGACAATTATAAAGGTCATGAAAGAAGCCAGAGAGAATGACAGTATCTGAGCAATAATAACACCAGAAAAATATCTTTTAATTTTACAAGACAGGTATAAAATCATATATGTCACTGGTACAAGCTTGTGATTGTCGATATGGTGTGGCTGAGAAACCAAACATTGGATATTTGATTCAAAGCCTTTGAAGACTTGCTCACTCAATGAAAGTGATTATATTTGTTTTGAAAGAATGAACAGAATGTCATGTAAAGTAAGGAGCGAAGCCCATTTTTGAATGACACCCCTCCATAAAACTTCTTCAAAAGAAAATTCTTCAGTCTGCAAATAGCTTCAGTGTCTGTTAGACATCATACACTGCATATATGGAAAAGGCTGCTCACCAGGCTTCTGACAGAGAATAATCCCAACTTGTGTAGAGATAAAGACAAAATGATATTGTACTTTTTTTTTATAATTTAAAATGCAAATTGTTTTATTTTGACTGAGTATGCACAGATGATAAAACCATGCAGTGACCCAAATTTAGCTATTGATGTCTAATAAGTATGCAGAATTTTAAAGCAGGAAGGCTGACTATATTCAGGAAATCCAACCAACCAACCAACCAATGGACCAAATACTTTGTTTTCAGGGCCAAAATTTTGTCTGCTGTGCTGTCTATGAATGCAGTGTTGTCTTTGCTCAAATCACTGTGGGAGATTCTTTCTCCATGTCAGAAGCTGTGATGCAGAACAGATGCTGAGACATAATATATCCACCCATAAATCCTTAAACTAAGAGCTGTGACCAGTAATACTCTCTGTGCAGGAGTCTGTGCTTGTATACAGTTTCCTTACTCAGAGACCAAATCTGTGTCCCATTTCTGTAACCTTGTGACTGAGAGGTGGAATGCAAACCTGGACTACTCTGTTCCAAAAGAGTTCTACATTACCCCTGAAATCCCTCTTCGTAACTCGCTTCTACCCTTAAGTAGTAAAATCGGGAGAATTCAGCTCCTTTCTGGAGATGCGGACAGTTGCACAAGAAATACAATTATGTGAAGTTTGTTCCTGTTTGAATATAAAACTCTACAAATTAGGTCTATTCCCTAAGCTCAAATTCCATTATTAAAATAAGTCAGCTGGAACAGGATCCAGTGTATTAATATTAACATGAGAACACCAGGCCTTCTGTGTTGTGTCCGTATTCCCAGAGGTGCAGTCTGTACTCTCGGCACAACTGACAGTTAAATAAAGTCCCTCCTCCCCATTTGTTTCCACTAGTTCAGAAACAGGGAAAACGGTTGATGTATTTAAGGATGAACTTACATAGCTGGATAATGCCGACGCTCCTGTCCTAGACTGTGATCTCAGTGTGAAGGACTGTTGTGGAAAAGGGGATCAAGATTCATGCCCAATTGCGTGGATGACTGATGACAGGTTCACTTGCATCAGAATGGTATTGGCGCTCTCACATACGAGTGAGTTTCTGAAAGCCTAATCTTGTGGCTGCCTTGAAAAAAAAACTGTCTTAATGTGAAGTTACGCAATCAGTATATGGTTTCTGCAATGGGTCTAGATGAAAATGGTATTAAAAATCCTCTTGGTTTAAGGCTTTTGCTGCTGAGCATTAATGTTGCTGATGATTTAAATGAATAATCCATTGTGAGAGAGATGAGAAAATAAACAGGAAACTGTTAAAACTCAGTGAGACCCCATTTGAAAAAGCTATAAAAGTAATTCTGAGCACATTTTCATTCGAAACAAAAGCAAATGTGATTCCTTTTCAGGAACTGAGTATGTGTGGGTGGAGGCGGAGAGGTACTGTTTCAGAAAGTGGGAGATGTATAGTGCAGGGGGAAAGGCAGGACAGAACAGCATTGTACTGGCCTCTTTCACACAGTCCACAGTTTTGCAGCTGCTTGTACAAAAAAAATATCCATATGCTAAGCTGTAGTATGTATTTGCTCAAACTGATGGTACCCATAGTGATTGTATTGCAAGGACAACATTAAGGTTTTATGCTGTTGTTAAAGAAATGTTTCCAAGGATTCCTGAAGTGCACAGCTAAATATAAAGCAGCATTAGCAAGGGAAGTCTCTTGCCATTATTTTTTCTGTTAGGTTACTGCTTTACACCCACCACTCCTAAATCCATCTCTTACGATAGTTTTATGGGGCATCTCTGAATTTGGCTTATTATAACTAAATAGTTCCCTGTTTCAGTCCTGTTTTGATTCATCCCTTAAAACCAGTCTAACAGGTATCTAATAAATATCTGCTAAGTATTGAGGCTCTTACTGACAATACTTCACCTCCTGCACACATCCGCAGAGCTAATTTGACATAATCATCCAGCCTCGTTCAGAGAAAAAAGGTCAGGGGTAAAAAGCTGTGCTCCAGATCATCCAAATAATAATTACAACTCCCTTGATCTTCAGCATGGCCTCATTTTACCCTAAATATTTTCTAGAAGAGACTATTTTCAAACCATCTTGAAATATCTGTGACCGTATTTTTCAAATACCGAAAGCAGTGCAGTGCTAACATAAACATGCCCTTATCTAGGACTGCTGAGGATGTATGCGACTTCCTGAGCATATCCTGAGCTTGAATCTGCTCACTCGCCAACCGCTAAAGTAACAGGGCACTTTTGAAATCAAAATAGCAGCATTTAAATAGATTCCTTTAAAACAAGAATACTAAGATATAAATTTATTCGAGATCTTTTGTCTGATTTTTATCTGTGTCAAAAGCAATCCTTGTTGTATTGGAAAATCAAAATAAAAAGAAAATGCTCACACAGAGTAGGAATAATGCATAGACTGAGCTGAAATATCTACTGCTGGGCTAAATGACCAGCAGTGAAAGACATAGTCGCTCCACAAAATCCTGTCTAAACATTAAAAGTAGAGAGGAAATATTTGACATGGTAAGAGATGTCATAGTTGGGGAGGATTTTAAAAAATTTAAGAAAAGTATATGCAGAACAAAATATCAGTAAGAACTTGCTGCTCATCATAACCATGCAAGTGTTTGATTTTGCTACTTTTTCAATGGATATTTCACTAAGGTCCAGGGAATACAATATGTCTGGGTTCAGCTGCTGTATTTGCCACCCAGCATTTTGTGGCAATTCCTACACAGATGTACAGAAGAGACGAAGCATAGTCAGATAACTGTGCATGTGGAAAATTTCAAATAAAATATGAGTGTAAATACTTATTTCCACCAGAAGTCTAAATCACCAATCCATTGTCTCTGGATCACTAACATCCTGCAAAGATTTTCATGCTGGCCAACTTTCCAGCTATGGAGATTATTCAGATGTTCATTATCAGCCTTTTCCTACATAGATGTCTGGAGACTTAGACCTACCTGTACACAGACTTGAGAGGGAATATTATGAAAGCAGTTTAAGATTGCACCTTACTAAAATGTAATAATAAGTGTAATGAAACAAGGCTGTAGGATGGTGTGAATACAATCACAAATCATTCTTCAAACCCAAGTGCCACATGATGAGCTGCTGCTATTTATGAAGGCATATATTACGTGCAGTTTTACCTTCTTACACTCAATATCTTGCTCGCCAGGAGCTCTTGTGAGACAGAGCCAAACAAAACCAGCTGTGGGTCTTTTAAAATTCAACATATGGGGATAAGTTTGGGAGCATCTAAAATGGAAATTAGAGTCTTACCTTTGCAAAGAAGTTAATATGGAAGCTGACATCAGCCTCTTTGCTAATTTACATGTCAAATTCCCAGTTAGCCTCTTTGCACAGGAAAAAGTCCTATTTCTACTTGAAGGGCCCCTGAAGAATTCATACCTTCTGTTTTTAAGTGTTTCTGATGATTTCATGTTAGAATGGAGAGAGACATAACACTGCAAATTATATCTGAAATATGAAAGTAAGATATGTTTTTGGCTGCACAATAGGATAAACATCACAGAGTAAAATACCCTCAATAAACATTTTTGGTGGGTAAATTACATACATATAGAAACTCATTAATAAAGACAAACACATGACAACTGGATTTGGTTTTAGCTTATTCTGAAAGCTATGAATATTATTTCTATTTGAGGCATATTTCACTTTAACATATTTACTTAGAATGTTATTTTATGTTTAATAATTTCTTATTTTACTGTTTGTATATGTGGCATTTCACAAATTACAGGATGAGAAGTTCTCTGCTTGGGATAGAGTGCAATAAACATCACACCCTTCTCTTGAAAAATAGTCTTACTGCAAAAGAAAAGAGAAAACGCAATTAGAGTGAGATAGCATTAGATAGAGGGACAAATCAGGCAGAGATATTATGGGGTAAAAGCACTGAAGATACATCAGGAAAGAATCTAGGATCCCATATAGAAAGAATGCAGCTCAGTGTCTCAGTGACAAAAAACCTTTCAGGGAAAAAAAAACATGCAAGAGACAGACTTTTATATCTCATAATCAGTAACCTCAGAAGAGGGAGTTTAGAAGACTAGCTGAGAGAAACAGACCATTTAGTGCAAATAATAAATTCAGCCGAGGAGAAGCGCTGATTGTTAGAATATGATTGACACTGGCTCTGGAGACAGATGTCCTCCTGCCCTCCCAGCTGGAAAGGCTGACTGGGTGGAGCTTCTTTAGAAAACTGGCTGCTGCCATTGTACAGCTAAAAGAAGAGTGGACATGCAGAGGTAAATTTTCAAAGCAGTGTGTTTATTAACTACCCATTGACAAATAGAGGCAATTGTTCGTGAACCTCCTGCACATCCCTTTGAAAACCAGCCCGGTTTGTCTGAGGTGATATCTCACCATTTATGCCAGAAAAGGTGGCTTCCAAGATAGAGGTGGGCCTTTCTTGACAATGGATAAAATGGGTGATCTCAGGAACCCTTTGCCTTTTTAAAAAGCCATGTGAGGTCTCCCGTACTACAATTCACATTCAATTTAGTTTTTTCTTTTCTCACAAGATCAAAGAATTATTTGTTATGTCATCACACATGACATGGGTAATGAAAGCTTTGAGAAGCTAGAACTGACAGTTTCCAGCATGGCCTCTAATTCTGTAGCTTTTCAGTATTCTCATTTATATGGGGGCAACATGGGGGAAATGATTAAGAATCCTTCACCTGGCAATCCTTGAACTCTCACCATTGTGAGCTGAGAGCAAGCATAGCCTCGCTATTATTAAGCCTTACCCATGTATACTTGCAATTAATAGATCATCACTCTTAAGTGTTTCTTCACTATAGCTTTGCAAAGTGCTGGAGCGTTTGTGGGCTGCTTACAAATCAAGTAAGTGTAAAGTTTTGAATCCCATGCAAAAATCTCTGGAGTAAACATCACACAACAGTAAAAAGGATTAATTCAAATTTGTAAACAATTCCACTAACACATGCTTGAGCACATTCATGTCTGAACATGACTGTCTGTCTGGAACTTAGTAGCACCGGATCATGGCTAAATCTCACATGAAACATGACACAAGAATTGATATTATTTATCATAGGTCTTTTTGGTTGTTTTTTTTTTTAAAAAAATTGTTTTCACCCTTTTTCTTTTGTTCCTGGAAGTCTCTCTAAGGTGTGCAAACAATTATACAAGACCATGCGAAGCAAAACAACAGTCATCAAGGAATGAAGGTGTTATAATTTTTGCTACAGTTAAAATTGTGCCCTACATGTCACACATGGTGAAAGAACTCTCTTGCCTCTACACGCATTCTTCTTGTTCTCAGTGTCACAGAAGGAAAAAAAATATGAGGTTATAAATTTTCACAGCATTCACCAGCTTAAATGTGATTCAATCAATTACATTTTGGCTGTGGTTTTGAGGTGTGTGTCTAATTCTGCTGATGAGGTTTGTAGTGGCACGGGTGCTACTTGAGTTTTTACATGTGCAGTGTTAAATTGTTCTGGGCATATCTCCAGAAAAAATGGGCTTTGTATTTGCATTACCTGGAACTGAGCCAATATGAGTCAGTGCGTGAGATGCAACTCAGAAAAAGAGACTGGGCATATTATGCAAACACAGTAGAAAGAATTCCATTCTGGACTGTGATCAATACTGCGTTGTATGTCAAGCAGGTATATGCATTTCTATTCAAATGCCTACAAATGTTTAGAAATCTTTTGCTTTCATGCCGAGATGGGAAATCAAATATCAAAATACTTGTTTGAAAATAAATTGAACAATTTGGGAATTAGAATGGTAGAAAAAAGTGGGAATTTGAGTGCCATGACACTCACCTTTGACTTTAGCATAAAATATTAAACTATTATGTACTGGTATTCTGCAAGCAAAAACTTTTGTTTTGTCTCGATTTGCTATTGCTCTGAGTCTTTCACAGCTGTTGCAACATGGAAATGCAGTTTCATTGCTTCACGGTTTGTTTTTATCTGCACAAGTAGTGTCAACTTCCCATGATAGATAAATTTCTGGAAATTGTGTTAATGTAACATGTAGGGAAATTTAAGACCATTATAGGAAGAGTAACAGGAAACCTATAAAGAAGAGGTCTTGGAACAGCTGAGAGCCAACTCTGCTTAACCTTGCTTATTTATAAACATTTTTTAAAGGAAAAAACTACATCCTTATTTTGCATATTAAAAAATTCAGTCTAGAAAAATATCGTCTTTGGTAAGAAATATTTGAACTATTTTGAAGGATTGAGTTCAAAATTTAGGTTGCTTGCAATAGTATGCCAGTGCACAAAGAATGCCAATTAAAGCTTCATTAAAAGCCAAACACAACCTGCCTTTTACAAAAGTGATGTCGTGGGTAATTTGAAAACATAGCATGGGAATCTTGGAAATACAAATGCAGAACTGTATTTTCAAATTAATTTCTTACTTCAGTTAAGTCCTTCAGTGTCACGAGATAGTTGACATAGTTGATAGTTTCATATTGTCAGCAATAGGAAAGATGGAAGGACCCTGTTCAGTCACGGATGTTAAAAAATTATCCTATTATTCCATTGAAGGAAGGGATTGTTTTATTACAGGTTCATCGCTGAAAAGACACTGGGGGTGTTGTTTCTCAACAATCTTAGAAGGCACTCAGGGAGGGGCAGTTGCAGGGCTGCTAAGGAAGCTGAGTATTTATGGTAAACTCTTTTACAATATATTGTTGCCTTCTGTGATGTGAACACAAAAAGTATGAAAAGAGAATACTTGGTTTCTCATGTTGTTTAAAACTAGTATTAGTTTGGGGAATGAACATAACCAGAGAATCTTAATCATCTCTTTCCCACTTTTCATCCCATAAAGCTGGTTCCAACAACCTTTCTTTACAAGCTCAAATTTCTCTTACAGAAGCTAAATTGAGAATAATCGAACAGCTCTCAAGTCCATGTTTTTTAATTCCAGTTCCTCTGTGGAAACAGCTTAGCTGCACAATTTGCCGTGGTCTGAATGTCAGTGCAAACATACCACAAATACTGAGTGACTGTTTAACAAAAAAAACGTGAAGTGTACTTTGAAAAATTTATTAACAATCTTTCATTCACGAGTATTTTTATAAACTGTTTCCCAGTGAAAATGAGATGGTCCCTTAAATTGAAACGTGATTAATTATACAAACTATGCGACAGAAATGTTTATCATTGTAAAAGAAAAACATTTACAGAGCGATTTCAGTAGTTTATTGTAAGGAAAGATAATTAATAGTTTGTTGCTCTTCTATGATTTTTCAGTGAGATAATCCATAGCTGGTGGCTTGGGCAATAGTTTCTACTTTTCAGCTCACCAAACAGAAGAAACCTCCTCTGGGTGGTTTATCTTAAAAGCAGATATCCTTCTGTTTCTCATTATTCAGATGGTAAAGAGGAAAGATCTTTGTGCTCCTTAGGAAAGTCTTAGTGTAGCATATAGTCCTAAAGTAACAGCAGATACAGCAGGGAGCTTTTACACCACTCTTATCTTGCACTTAATGCACACAGAGTTTGCAGAAAATCCCTCATAATCATGACAAGTGTTGTGAAGAAGGATTTTGTAGAAAACAGCCCTGTGCTCTGAAAGCTTCCGAGGTCAGGACAGTTTTGGAAGGGACAGATCCCAGCAAGCAGTGTGCCCTGTGCCCTGGGTGTCCCTGCCCCTGTACTGGGGAGCAAATGCCTGAGCATGCTCTGGTGCTGCTGCTCAAAGTCAGTAAAATTCAAGTCCCTGGCTCTTGCACTCCAGGTATTTAGACGCTGGTTTGAATGCTTTCTCAGAAGGCAATCTCCATGAAGACTCTCTCTTCACAAGAACAGGAAGGGGGAAAGAGCTTTTGGTGAAAAGTAATGATGATTTTGTCCATATGTGTCTCAGCACTTCTCCTTGCTGGCACCAAAAACAGAGCAGTGAGTAAAGGTTGTCCCCTCTCTTCCTTTTTCCTCCTCTAGAAATGTCACTGTGCAGTGTGGTGTGATGACACGACTCTTGATCTCCTGAGAGAAATCGTATTGCTGCCTCATCTTCACTATCCACTCTTCTGATTGTGCCTGAACTTAGTCCCCCTATGATTTCAGTTTAAACGAATGGAGCTGGCTGAAAGCCCTTTGAGGACTGACTTACCTGTTCTGATGGAGAACATAATGAAAGGAGCTGCCTACAGGTTCAAGTGCACAACAATTCCGTGATGGTCAACAGATCTGTGACAGCATGTCCATTAGTTTAAAATATGGACAAAAAATGGACGAAAATGCTTGGATGTTAGAGAGAGAGAGAGAGAGCTCACAGAACAACAGAAAACTGTCAGTGTTCTCCTTTCAACTAGATGACTGTCTGCAGCGCTGCCAACATTTTTGCATGCAGAAATGGATGACGAAATAGAGTTTGGAAATGAACATCAAAAAACATAAGAGGTTCAGAAGCTTTCAGTAGAAGGAAGTATTGAAAATATTGGAGCTTTTTAGAAAGGTGATCAGAAAAAGGTGAAAATGTGACTTATGAAGTGAATGATATTGAGACAATAAATCAGGAGCTCTCATTTGGTCTTTACAATAAAGTAATCTGGCATAAAAGATCAAGGGGCATTTAATGAAAGGCACCAGATCTAACACTTATTAAAGAAAATACCTTTTCTTTATTACCTTGTAAACACTGTTGCAACAAAATGTTACTGAGGCCACGGGCTTAGCAGGATTCCAAGAAGTAGATTTCATATGGGAACATATGCCATAATGCTAGCTAGGAAGGCTTGTTTTTGAAGGAAGGTAACCCTTCTGCTCCTCGTGAATTAAATGAAGCCATTGGAAGAAATTTTCACTTTATGGTCTGACATGGGGCAGTACTCTCCTGTTTCTATGGAACAGATTTGTCATGGAGTTAGCTGTTCACTCAGCGATCAGGCCAATGTGTCTTGTGAAGTTGTCACCTCTCAGATGGGAGGTATTGACCTTCAGGTTACATTCAGTGTCTAAACTTTGCTTCTAGTCCAGCACAAAATGTGGCTTAAGAGAAACGTTTTCATGTTATATTTCAGCAGAACTTGGGCCAGTGCTAGTCTTTCTTGCAAGTTACTTCACTCAGATGAGTGTCAGTGACTTTCCCACATTGATTGAGATGTGCAAAACTGTTTGACCCACCTCTTTCCTGTTTCAGAAACACTTTTATTTCCCCAGTGGTTTATCAGTTAAAAAGTACAAAATCCTAACTCTGAATAATTCTGAGTAAAATAATCAAATGCAGACTTGGTAATAATATATACATATATAAGTTATATGTATATAATATATATTCTCACAGATATACATATAGCTATGCATATACAAACATGTATTCACACATATATATGTATATTATGTGTGCATGGGAATATATATACACCCAAAAACTTACTTTCCCTCTAATTTCTTGCATGCCATTAATAAATACAATGAATTTGTATTATATTTCAGCTTCGTCAATGTGAAAAATCACCTTATGACGCATCAACTTTGTAAGCAACTCCTCTGAACACAGGACTGCAGATGCCAAGTGTTGTTTTACAGAGATAGGGTGTGCAACCTGAATTCAGTAATCTTTTAAAAAAATAACTCTGTCCCAGAGGAAGAAATTATTTCTCTTGCAAAATCAGCAGTGTCAAGAAACAAATGTTGTGAGGTGACAGTTACATAGCTTATTTGTTATGTGGTTTATTTTGAATGCCTGTCTTTTAATTTTTCTATTTCTCTAAGGCAAGTCACTACATGCTAGCTGAGATAGAAAAACTGGGCTCTTTGGAGTAACAGTCTAAAAATAAACCTCTTTTTTTCCCCATTTTTTTAAGCTACACACAATTGCCTACAGAATTTTTACAAGCAATAAGACTCAGAAAAAATTACATAGTTATTGAATCATAAATACATGGAAGGAGAGTCCTTGCTTTGAGTTCATTTTGGGTTCAAGCCCTTATTTCCCAGGTGGATGAAATTCAATGAGACCTAAAAAAAAAAAAAAAGAAGTTTGCTCTTAAAACAAACAAGCCTCAAGAAGCAAAACAGTTTAACATTGAATCTCTCTTTCCATAGCAAAAACACATGCCCGGAGTGCCTATGCCTCCCTTATAACAATGCAAGGAGGTTTTGAAGGATGTTTATTTTTTGCAGCTATAAGACCAAGAGAAGATGTTATGTTTTCTCTCCGCTCAGAGAGACTACGACCGATTGTGATAATGACAATTTGGTTAGACGGGAAGGAAAATGGGGGCAGGAAAGCCTACAGATACAGGCAAGTACAGTGTTAAACCTCTTTCTGGAACCCAGAGAGAGGACACCGGATAGTGCAAGCGTGTGGTGACACAGAGCAGTCTCAGGGTACTGTTTGTGGAGAAGGAGCTGTGAGCCCTGGTGGGGCTGTAGGACCTGTGGGCAGTTGAGAGGCCAAGGATCCAGGTGGCAGAGGAGCAGGCGTGCTGAGGAACAGGAGTGCAGAGGAGCAAGGGAGGCTAAGAGGCAGGGTTTCCTGCAGGAGCTGAGCTACAGGAGCTGAGCCCTCCCACCAGGAGCTGGGCAGATGTCAGGGCTGTCCCCATGCCCTGCTCCAGTGAGTTCCTGCTGCCCTGCTCACCCCCCAGCAGGAGAACGTGGCCTTGGCTCCTCTCACACAGCCATTCTCCCCTGCTTGGGCAGAGCCTCATACATCAGCTATGGTCTGGGCTGTGTTGGTGTTTGAGTTTTAGCTTTTCTTATTTCGACAAACCCAGACAACTTCTCCATGCATTCTGTTCCCTTTCTGTTTCCTTTTATAAAATATGATTGTGACTTGGCATGCACTACTTTTTTAAAATCATCATTCTCCACTTTCTCTGCACCCACATCTTTCCCTTTCCTCTCAAACTGAAAAAAAAAAGAAAAAATTGGGCCCATTTGTCTTCTCACCTCTTGTTTGTGTTTTATCAGTTTGAAGGGAATAAATGAGTGGCCATGTGGTTTGCTACCTTGAATTTACACGTGTGTGGGCAGTGCACCATGCCAGACACCCAACAGCATTACCTCCTGCATGACCACCCTACAGCCATCTGATTTTTAATGGCCAGGGGTTACTTCAAAAGCTTTCCAAAAGTCCTTCTGAGCATGGACAGTCCAGCTAGAAGGGTGGATCTTCACAAGGCTCTGAACTTCAACTCGGTGCTGAATTTAATACTTTGTACACAGAGAAGGACCATGTGTTGGGGATGATGGAAGGACAAAAGCAGGGATGTGATGACTACCCTCAGCCCCTGTAGGTCGGGCCATTGTGGAGTCATGCTGGATGTTTCTGAAGCAAAACAAAAGATGAACAGTACAACAGATTTGAACTATTGAAGGTCCCGATCTCGCTTCCAATTAAATTCATGATGTAGTAGCTAGATAATACAGAAGAGAAAAGATTATAACCTAGGGAAAGGAAAGGAAGAAAAGGAGCATTGGCACTATCCTGGCTGCTTTATCAGCACACGAGTCAATGAGGACTGAGGGTATTCTCAGGCAATTTATTTTCTCAAGAGCTTCAGGGTTTCCCAGGTTCAGGCATGTAAAAATTACCATGTTAGAGCTGACTTTGTCTCTTCTATTGCCCAGTGTTAAACAGTGATGATGAAAAAGGATGCATACAAATCTACAGGGGGTCAGGCCCTTTGATACTTTGGAAATTATTTTTTTACTGTATTTTTAAAATTTCTTTTATTATTTTAATACCAATATTTTTCACTAGTTTGTGACCCAGACCGTAAACATCTGCAGTCTTCTCCCTTTGCTGATTTCTTTTAATAATGCTACACTTTTTTTTTTTCAGACAAAGGCCACATCAGTGGAATGTATGATGATACAGTGTGAGCTAAGCTTATCATGACAAAAGATACATCAGTTTGATGTATTAACCCAGCACTGCCTCGGAGGCAGTGAATAATTAGTGTAACCTGGCAATGAACAATATAAACTTAACCACAGAGATGGCTGGTGTTATCATCTTATGTTTCTGTAATGCAGAAAGGACACCAGGTTATCATGATTATAGCAGCAGGAGAGTTTGTAGAATGAGCTCATGTGTAAATAGTTGCTCAAAAACACTGTGAACATTTATGAGGCTCATTATTTATCATTAATTATTTAACTGCAGGTCCCCGTGTGGGCAGTGAAATCCTGCTGATTTACTACTTATCAGGAATAAATTACCGCTCACAACTTGGGTTTTTCGTGCTTTTCCTTTTGTCATCATAAATAAACTAAACTAATAAGACTGTTTCCTTCTTCATATTAAACTGACTGCTGGCAAGAGGCTTTTTGGCAAGTGACCTAATGGGAGGCAAAATACAGGATAAGTGAAAAATTGTGTATTTTTATGAAAGCTCAGATTGTTTGCAATAGATCTGAGAACTCAGCAAGGGATCAGTATTTGCTTACATTTACAGCGTATTTGTACAGATTTTTGAAACTGCTCATCAGCCACAATTAAAGCCAGATTTTTTTTCTGAGGAGCAGTTTCAAATTTCCCAGCTAACTAAAGTTATTATAGTGCCTAATTGGGGACCAATAGAAAAATTCCTATTTTGGCATCACTCTGATTCTCAAAACTGCAGCTCAGCTGCTGTCTAATCCTCAAGGTGCCTCTGTTGCTGCCAGTAAGTCACTAAATATGCTGCTGGGGACCACAATAGAAGTAAATCTTAATACCCTGAGATAGCTTTCAGCCCTTCTTCATGCTTCAACCTCAGAAGGATTCAAACCCCACGTAGTCTTCAGTGCAACTGTGGCAGGTGTCCTGACGAGGCAGGCATGAGCTGAGGGATGACAGTACTGCACAGTACCGTGCCCCAGACACTGGCACCCAGTGTTGCACAGGTCATTTGCTCATTTACACAGACATGCTGCATGCATGTGCACAGAAATTTGGGTTATCCCAAAGCCCAGAAGCCGGCACACTCTGCAGCCAAGAAGGCATCTCTGATTTGCTTGACTTGTCCAGGATGGCTCAGCAGTCAGCTCAGGGCTGAGCTCTGTCAGGACTTGCATCCCGCCCTGAGAGCGCACCTGTGTCGCGCTAGAAGTGCTGCTATGGTTGGTATCATATCTCTAGACCTGGCTGCAAACCTCTGCTAGCCCAGAAGGGTGTTTGAACAACTAAACCCCACCTAAATCTCTCACCCTTTACAGATGGGCCCCCCTAATATGACTATGACCCCTTGTGATGGCCTCTTTTGATACATGAAATAGGCAGGTTTTATAAAGAAGCTCAGTTTTGTCTCTGTAGAACCCAAGAGTCTGTTTTATCTGAGCCAAACATTGTGTTTGAAAGTGTGGTGTCATCTGAAGTTATTTTCTTTTAGATACATATGAAAAATGTGTATACATACCATGTACGCAGTATACATTTATTTTTACATGTGCATACATTGTATATTTTTAATTTAATTATATGTACACTGACAGATGCAAACACACACACACACAATTGTATGAAATTCTGCTCCATCAGATTTAAACTTTTTCCAGGCATAGGTGGAATACCTTTTTTATTCTACTCCAGCTTTTCATGCACAGCTTTATAATTTCTGTGTCAACTACTGCCTATTCTGATGCAATGTTCAAAAAACCTAGGTCACAAACTCATCTCAAGAAATTTCTCTTACCTTATAGAACTTGAGAAATCAAGGATTAAACCAGATGTTGCATTTTAATAGTGTTATTCACACATAAATTATAAAAGGTGTATTTTTAGTTTAATAAATGTGTTAATAATAATCAAATATTCTACAGCTGACTCAGTGGCATATTACAACACTTAGGAATGAAATAGCAACTCTTCAAAAATGAGAGCCTACTTATTTAGGATAACTTGCAGGATACTTGCAGAGTATGTTACTCAAAAGAATTTTTTTTAAATTCGTGGTTGGTGTTTTGAAATCTAATTTAATTATATACCAGTAGGAGGAAGTGGCAAGTTCTACATAATTGAAATAAAAATGTCAATTTTGGGACTAATTGTGTGTATGAAATTCTTTGGGTCTTCATCAAATATGTGTCTCCATCCAAATATGTGTCATAGTGAACATTGGCAATGGTATCTTAAAAGAAAAATATGTCACCAAATTGTACCGGAAAATGAGATTTTTACAAGCAGCCTTAAAAGATCATTTGTGATATTTCTATTGCTGAATTTCATCTATTTTCTTCATGTTGATCAGAAAGTTTCGGGGCCCTGCTTTTCTTCTGGTGAATTCAAAATGCAGGCACAGCTAAGGGCAAGCAAAACCTGATATATGTGACTTGAGCCACTTGCAAATGCAGGGGTTTTAGCCCATTCTGTACTCGCATGCATGCTGATGCGGGTACCTCTTTCTTATTACCTGTGAAGACGCACACAGGCCATCCCTGTAGAGTTTCTCCTCCCACCACAGTCAAATTGATGTGAAAGGTCTTGCCAGTGGGTTATTTAAATCCTGATATTCTGTTCTGGCTTGTCAAGAATGCAGGGTATAAATCTCTTGGCACTTATCTTTCTACACTGCCCACTAACATTTTCTACTACTTCTGTCTGTCCTCATGACATTTCCTGGAGAGCTTAAACAGAAAGTGCTAATTATTAATTTAGGGCTAGATTCTGGCTCCTACAGCCAGAGGCATGCTGCAGGGAATGCAAAGGGACTCCAAATTGTTATATGCACGTTCCCTACCACTGAGATCCCCGCACATCCACTCCTTGACTCACATTAGGAAACCCTCACGAATCTTTTTAATCAAACCTTTCCACATTGGTTGTTATTTCAGATTGCGAATAAAAAATCAGATCGTTAAAGTTTGAAATCATTTTTGTTTTCAAACAGGTAAGTACATTTGCTCAGTTTGAACAATAGATTGGATTAATCACTGGTGAGGGGTTTTTTTTCACATCACAGAGGGGATTTAGCTCTAGGAAAGAAATGTTTCATCATCTTGAAGCCCAGTAAGGCTCAGTGTTATTATGTCAGTGTAACAGGTTAACTGAGGCATAAAGGTGAAGTGACTTGCCTAAGGTCATGCGATAGATCAGTGGCAGAACTGTAAATCATAGAATCACGTACAGAGTCATTTAAATCCCTGAAAAATGCCTTGTTCCATAAGATTTTCTTGCTCCCTCTTGTCAAGTATAAATAGTTTAGGCTTTCTTTGGCAGGCAGAAAGCCCTCTACTCTTTCACTTAATAGATTCCCAAGATAAAGTGTATTCACTGACCTGGCTCTAACAGGAAAACTCTCAGGCCAAACAGAAAGAGACTGTTTTGTTCAAAACACTCCTTGAATCTCCTGCAACTTCACCATGGATTGACTCACACATTTTTCCAAGTCTACTTATTTGTTAGGTAATCAGTTGCTCTTATTTCCCTTGTCATCAAGTCTCTTCCTCCAGCAGTGTCCCTTCCTACTTCTCTGCTGTATGAATTACTCTCTCCATTAACAATTTTTCCTATAATAGACTCTTATCTTCATTTGCAGCTACACTCTTAATGCATGTTATGGTAAATCAGAGGTTCTGGCTATGCACAGCTTATGAATTGTGAGGGAATAATCCCCCTAAACATATAAAAAAGCCCTCTGGTTTTCACCATCTCCCCCTTTAAATCTTTCTCAAGTTCTTCCTCTGAACACGTGTCTTCTCAAGAGTTGTTTGAGAGAGTGAAGATGGAGTGAGGAATCCACAGCTGAATGCTGTTAATTTTATAATACCTAAAATGCCAAATGTTTATACAGTTGTAAATATTTCACTGTATTCTCTTTTGTCTCTGCCTTATGAACAAGCCAGGTGCGTTCATTGAACTCACTCATTTCTTTTTTCATTTGCTCAAAAGTTGATGCCATAAAGTGCAACAGTAGGTGAACATGTCATCTTTCAACAAAAATGGTTCTTCATATGGCAGAGAGAAGAAAGACCCACACATCTTCTCTAGTGTAGAGTCATTGCTATGAATTAATGGCATCTTGAGAGTGTTTTAATTTTCTCACTAGCAAAGAAAGGTGTATAAACAAAGCCTTGAGGAGGTCAAAGAAATATAAAGTAGGTATCAGAGATGCCCACTCTTCTCTCAGTCCCCCTGTTCCTGTGCAAGGCAAGGCTGATGGGTCAAGGGCACCTGAGAATGCCCGGCTTCACCAGGGCAGTTTTAACAAAGAGGTCCAGGTTATTTGAATGGTGGGTGTGTGGCTGGGTCAGGGGGTTTAGCAGATGCTAGGAAGGAGCCAGAAAAAAGGTTTGATTACCTCTTCCCTTTGCCAAAATTCAAGTTTGATTCAGAATGCGGGGATCATTTTACCTGTTGTGTGGTTTCTGACTGCTACAGAAGGAACTTTGAGTGAAATGTTCTGGTTTTGTTCTTTGTCAGCACAATTTGACATTTGAATTTCACCCCTGCTGTATTATCAGGCACATATTTATCTCTTCAGGATTAGTCTGTTGTAATGATTTTATCTTAGGCCACTTGGAAAATGAAAGCACTGCAGAATTCTGTTACATGGAAATACACTGATAGCAACAAAACAAACTGTATTTAGTGGAGTTGACTTGAAGCTTTGCAGTCCTTAGTATTTTGAAGCCTGTTTCAGAGACCACATTTCTCCTACTGAGATGAAGCCACAGTTATGGACAGCAGAACTGCTCAAACTATCATTCCTCTCTTATTAATATAAATGGGCATTTTCACAAATAATTTTTATAGGAAATTATAGAGTATGTTAATTTGCCAAGACAGGTCAGTCATAGAATGCATTTCTTCATGTATTGGTGAAAAAAACAGGATGCTTATGGAAAAGAGCTGATTATTCTTTTCACCGTGTGTGAATTGTAGGGGGAAAGAGGGAGAATGCTGGCAAAAACCAGGAAGTACTTTTTCAGGTGCTTAGTACATCACAGAAATAACAAATTGAGGAAATTACTCACATTAGTAAGCTTGCCACCACATGCTGAACTATTCTTTAAGTTGTTTATTCTCGAGCAAACAAAGAATGAAGTTTATATTGCTTCTCTTGATAATATTACAAAGGTGGGCTTTGTTCCCTTCTTGCGGCCTGAGCCTTACACAATTATTGTCAATGAAATCCTAATGAAACTGTAATCCTTTATTCTGCACATTTGGTTTGTATTGAAAGCTACTGGTTATGGAAAGTATTTAGAAATATCTGTGCCAGCTGAATAGGTTTGCATGAAAATGCACCTTGCAGCAGACAAAGGGAAAGAATTTGGACAACTCCCCAAGAATCTCAGCCTTGGCTGAAACACAGATTAGGTGCCATCACTGAGAAATTGCTCTAGGTTTAGCTACAGTCAACAGCAAACTTTACAAGCCCCATATAAAAAAACTGTGCTGCTGTTCAACATGTGCACCCATTATTTGTCATTTTGAAAGAAGTTTTAATTTTCCTGAGCTATGCCAACAGAGCCAGGGATTCAGAGCTCAAAAAATCCCTATTTTAATGTTTATGAGGATCCTGGGTCCCAGTGTAGTTCTAGTGTTTAATATTTATCCATGCTGTTTAGTGACAGAGGAATTTCCCATTTGAGGCAAAAAACCCTGTTAGATAATTTTTGTTTAAACTTCAGCATGCTTTGGAATAATTTGCAAAGCTACTGGTCTATGGAGAGGAGTTCTCTGATGTGATATGTTCAATTTCACCAGCATTTTAAAACATACACATTGACCAGGTTACTATTCAATCTTATATAGGGTGTACAAGATGAAATACCTGTGTTTTTAGGAGCCGTAGTGAGTCAAAAAATACATTTTGACAAGACTAATTTTTTTGAAAATTCAGGCTGAATTAGAAAAATGTAACATCTGCCAAAAATTATGAAAACCAGTTTGAATGTCTACTCTTCTGTAACTTCTCAAAAAATCACTGAACGTTTAAGATGACTGAATTCTCCCCCCCTGCCATGAAGGGAAATATCTATTTTTTACAAGAAAACTTACTAGATTAAAATTCGTGTTGACTTAAGAGAGGTGTTCTGGTTTTATTTAGCAACTTAACTACTGAAGGAAAGATAATAACTTATTCTCATGATTTTAAAACCTCCAAATTTTGCACTGCTCTCCAATGTTCTGTAAAATAGTCCTTTGCCTCATACTAGATACCTAGTATAATAATAAACAAATAAGAAATTAATGCTCAGAATTCATGCATAATGATAAAGTTATCCAGACAGGAAATGGAGACAAGCCACTATTTGTACCAGAACTTCAGTTTCTCATGCAGAGGGACTGACAAGTCGTTATGCCTGAAATCCCAGATGGTTTCTCTGGAGCTATGACTTGCACTAAGCTTTAACAAGAGAAAAGCAGAAAAACCCCTTTAAATTGCAGGGGTTTTTTTTATTCCCAGTGGAATTACTGTAATAGAAATAGCAACAACAATAAATTAGATTCTCTTAGTGCCATGTTGGGCATCAACTGAACATATCCTCTAGAGACGCAGTGTGGTATTTGCATCATGTTGTAGTCAGAAATAAGATGGTACATTTTCTTTAGAAACTAAGTTCTTTTCCACATACCTATGTGTGTAATTAATATTTTTTCCTCAGACATCTTCTCAGATTAAGTCTAGGGTGAGGCCTAACTTGGAAAGGTCTCCTTAAAGCCTCATTACTGGTATGCCTGGAACCGTCTCCCCAATCTCCTCTTACCATGATATTTCCGTTCACTGTGTGAGAATTCAAGCTTTCTTCCAAGCCAGAGCTTTACATGTGTCAGAGCCACTGGAGGGTAAACTTCACCCTCTACCAGTCCTCCTTCCTTGCTTCCAGCTTTGCCTTTTCTTTGTTCTTGTTATGATGTCTTTGTAATTCACTCTTCTAAATGGCATGACAGTTTAATTAGGAACTATCCCCCATTTTACTTCTCTAAAGACACAGGGATGGTGCTGCTGTATTTATGATGGCTTAGTAGGTTTTCTTTAACTTTCAGCTCCCTGTACTTTCCTAGGAGTGTTGCAGGAAGAAGAGCTGTGGTCTTCACACGTGTCTAAGTTAGGTGGTGACTGCTCCTCACAGGTCCCCACACTATATGGTTGCCATTAAAAAAATTTCACCTTATGGTTTCTATTGCAGGGAAAAACTGTTCCAATAGGATTAGTGAAGGATTTGTGTGGGATAGGAAGAGGGGAAGAATAAACTGGTTTCCCTGTCTTACAAAGAATAAGTCAGCTGCAGTGAAGAAATAGTCTGGAATTTCCAAAAGGAAGGTAGAGTAGGGTGTAGTCCCTTTCTGTGCCTTGAAGCTCCAGAGCAATTTTATCTTGTCAAAGCATGATAATCTCAGTTGTGCCTACAAAGCATGACTGAGCCCTGACGTTCAAAGTTGCTCTAAGCAAGGAATCTGTCCTTGTTCAATATGTTAAATGTTGTGCCCTCTGTATTTTCTATAAATAATTGACTGAGTTTTAAAAAGGAAATTCTTTGCGAACTAGTGGGAAAAAAAAAAAGATAGGAAAATACTAGCAAGAAACCAGGAGGAGTTTACAGTGGAAGTCTGCACAGCTAAGATTTATGAAATGCAGTTAATAATACTGCATCTTGCACAAACATGTTGTTGATTGACTGGCCTCCCTGGATCTGAGTTGGGGGCCAGGGAGAGTACCTTTCTGCAGTCAGTGTGAAAAATAAAACGTCAAAAAATTATAGTAATGATGCAAAGAGCTGGGGATGCAATGTAAAATTTCATATTAAATCAAAGTCAAAAGTGCCTCTTGGCCTGGCCTGTTAATGCTTTCTGCAACCGTAAAATTTGGCTGCACTTGTGCAATACAATACTGGTGAGAAAACGCTATGATTGTTACCATGCTCTCAGAAGACAAATCCTAAAGCTGAACAACCAAGGTATGTAAAGCAATGGCAATTTATTTTCCTAACCAGCAGAGAAACACAAAAGTACAAAAAAACCCACACTCCCAGCCTCCTATGATTAAGAAAACAAGAGAGATGTGTTTATGTAAATGGTGGGGAAATCCTGAAATGTTTCACCTGGCAAATGTCCCAAAGAGGAAGGCCCAGAAACCATTTCTCCTTGTCTATTTCTTGGCAGGAGGTTTGCTGGCTTTCATTTTACCCCATGGAGATTATCCTTCTTCATTTTAGGGGAGGCCACAGGGCAACCCTGCTGATAAAAGAAACAAATGCCAACCTCATCCTCTTGATGTAGTCCACAAAATGTACACAAATTAGAAGCCAGAGTAATGAGTTCAAGGTCCCCACCATCCCTCTGACCTTTCTATCTCCCTTCTCTGGCTTCTCCTACAGTTCAGACAGGTAGAGTCCAAATTTTCTCCCCTCCCTCACACATTCACTTTGTAACACACAAAAAAATTGTCCAAAGTAGTATGGTTATGTTTTCTCCTAAAGCCAATGACCTTATAAAATGGGCTTAAACATACAGAAAGGTTTCCTGCTGCTAATCTTTTTTTGCCTTTTCTAATCCTTTGCTTGTGCACAGAAAGGCACACGTAATGCTTTCTGGATGGCAGAGTGATCCTGAAGGACATACAGATTTTCAGGAAGAGCTTGGTAGTTTCAGACAGAGACAGCCTACAGCTGTACTCCCCCCATCATCTCTTCTCTGCTTTGCCTGCTATGACTGTGTTACTGTCTCAGTAAATCTAGGCAGCTGAAATAACCAACCAAAAGAGAAAGCTGTTGGTTTGTTGTTTTTTTTTATCCTGATAAAGTTGATTAAAGTTTATGTTTTTCTGGACAATATATGGTAGTCTTAGAGATCTTGTTGCTGGTATGATTGCTGTTTAAAGACTGTCCCTCTTGACAGATTGCTTTTTGCCTTAAAAGTGCTATAACCGAAGGAAAATACTTGCCTGTTTTCTCAAAGACACATCCCTTCAAGTCCAGAAGTGCTTGTCAGCCTCCCAGTAATACATTGTAATATACCTCTTTTTCTATGCTTGTTTCAACAGCATATGGCCTGATTGAAACCTGTGGAGTTGATATTTCATAGTGGTTGTGAAGGGGCATGTGAACCTCCTGTGAAATACTGTATTATTAAATGCAGTGTGTCAAAATAATGTAACTGTGGATAGCTAGTTATTGGTGGTATGAAAACTGAAAGGTACAACTGCTGAATTTCCTCCTTGGTTTACTCTGCAACTCTCACTTGCATGAGTAATATTTGCTGATGTGAACTCCCTTTCCAGATCTACCAGGAATTTGACATGAAAGTTGCTGTAATGAGCTGATAATGACAGGCTCAGCAGAACAGTATAAATTGAAGCATATACTGAAGTAATTGGATCATCAGCATTTTCATTTTATATTATTACTGATAAAGACTGATTAGGAGAGGAATATGCTTTGAGTTATTCACATGCACTATGTAGAGAGACCAATATTTACTCCTTTTAGTGTATATACTGGGTTGCCTAACTGTCTACAGACACAAACAACCATACTTTAGCTTTTCTTATAAGAATAGAAAGGGGCTTTGAGGGAAAAAAATTGAGATGCCAAAGATGATGTACCTGGTCACATCCAGGGATTGGTGGTCAATGGCTCCATGTCCAGATGGACAAAAGTGATGAGCGGTGTCCTTTGGGGGTTATGTTGGGACCATTATTACTGTTTAATACATTCATCAATGACACAGACAGTGGGATTGAGTGTACCCTCAGCAAGTTGCAGACACCAAGCTGAATGGTGCTGCTGACTCACCTGAGGGACGCAGTGCCATCCAGGGGGACCTGGGCAAGACCAAGAAGTGGGCACACATGTACCTGAGGTTCAACAAGGCCAAGTGCAAGGCCCTGAACAGGGGTCAGGCAACCTCCAGCGTGAATATAGGCTGGGGGATAAAGCGATTGAGAGCAGCCCTGCAGAGAAGGACTTGTGGGTACTTATGGATGAAAAACTGAACTTGAGCTGGCAATGTACGCTTGCACCTCAGAAAACCAACTTTATCCTGAATGCACCAAAAGAAGCATGGCCATCAGGTTGAGGGAGATGATGTTCCCCGCCTTCTTCACTCTGGTTAGTTCCTGGAGTACTGCATCCAGCTCTGGAGTCCTCAGCACAAGAAAGATATGGACCTGTTGGAGCAGGTCTGGTGGAGGGCCCTGAGATGATCAGAGTGGGAGCACCTCTACTGTGAGGGAAGACTGAGAGAGTTGGGGCTGTTCAGCCTCGAGAAGGGTGGGTTCTGGGGAGACCTTATACCAGTCTCCCAGTACCTTAAGGGGACTTATAAGAGATGAGGACAGACTTTTTAGCAGGGCCTGCAGTGATAGGACAAGTTGTAATGGTTTACAAATAAAAGAGGGTAGATTCAGACTAGATGAAAGAAGGATTTTTTTTATTAATGAAGGTAGTGAAACATTGGAACAGGTAGTTCCAGAGAGGTGGTAGATCCTCCCTCCTTGGAAACGTTCAAGGTCAGGTTGGACGGGGCTCTGAGCAACCTGATCTAGTTGAAGATGCCTCTGCTCATTGCAAGGGGCTTGGAGAAAATGGTCTTGAAAGGTCCCTTCCAACCCAAACCATTCAATGATTCTAGTTCAAAAAGGTATTTCTGACTGAGTTACTGGATGTTTACTTTTACCTCTAATGTGGCCTTATTAGAAAAGATCTCTAAAGTGAAATCGCGGGTGCAAAGGATCCATGTCCACACCATGGACTTCATGAATATTGATTTCAAAGCAGTTTCAATCTGAACTGGGGAGCTTAATTCCCTTTAGGTGTCATTTTGGAGCATACCTTCTCATTTAGTTTTATCTTCAAGGAATCCAGATTACTCTCACTGATAGGATAATTTGTTGAAATTAACCAATTTGGATAATCTTCAACCATTTGCTTCAAAAGCACTCTACTCATCTGAACTAATAAAATTATTGGACACACCTATGAAGAAGTGTATATAATATAATATAGCAATATATACACATGTAATGTGTATATAATAATGTCTATGCATGTGTTGTCTATGTGGCGACACAGAGTATGTTCACATCAAATATTTATTGTGTGCCTGGCCTTGATTTAACATCCTAATGAGCCTTGTGGCCCACTGTGTTTGCATTAGGACACTGCTTTAACTTGCTGACATGATATTTTCAAAAATGCTGCAGAATTTTATCAAAAGACTGGTCTTGTATCTCAACACTAAGACTCATCCAAATATGTTTTAATTTCTGCTTTACATTTTTTTCCCAGGTTTGAGACAGTTTGTATTTTAAGTCTTAATTTAACATCAATTTTCTAAACTAACTGAAAAGTATTTCTGTAAAACTACACCTAGCAGAACACTTGCCGTCACAGAGCATTGTGCTTCAAAATTGCAACACCCGTAGGATGGAATGTGCTTGTCCCATCATATATCTTCATTAAAAAGCATTTTATTTTAAAATCATTCCCAAAGACTGAAGCAATAGGATTTATGTCCTTAAGTAAAAGGTGAACAGTGTTATGTGGGGACCGCCACTTTGTGGGTGTTTGTACAAGGCCTGCTCTAGAGACAGTTTTGGTTTCCATTAAAAAAAAAAAAAAAGATGTCCTTTAGATTTCTAATGCCTCTTTCACAGCTTATGCAGCACCTTTGGGTCACTGTCCTTAGATGTTGATAATGATCCATTATTACACACATCCCATTAATTACCCCAACTCCAGTTAACTTGGTCAGCTACTTGATGATAACACCAAGATTATGTTTGTAGTCATAATATGGAATCAAACCATTGAAATAGGGCAGTGCTTTATTACAGGCTCTGTTTCAGGCTAAGAAACATCTCATTAGTATATTAATGTTAATTAGCAGGAGTGAACCAGAGAGTGTAAATCATGAGTGCTGAGTTGAGGGGCAGTCAGGGGTTTATCTGATTGCATGTCAGGAAAGATAGGGTTCACCAAGTGTTGCTTCTGTGTACCAAAATTTTGCTGTAGCCGAAAGACTTAGGGGAAAATTCAAAACTAACAAGAAAAAAGGAATAGAAGGTTAGTTTTTCCTATTTTTCTGTTGGGGAAAAGATAGTAATTATTGTATAGAAGTGAAAAGCTTGCAGTAGTTAATGTCTAAATCAGTCCAAATAAGAGAAGAAGCCAGTGTATGGATCAGAAAAAATTATTATTGTGTTTACTATGAAGAGATAAGTAGTCTGGCTTTACCAGGGTCAATGAGTCTAATATATAAAACACAACTTAACTAGCAAAGAACAAACAGGGCAAATCAGCCCTTTTGCAACCTACACAAAATATCAACCTTACTCTTCTGATTGCCATTCTGGAGAGTAATGTATTCCTTCAAGTTAAGAAGCAAAACATAACAAGTGATGCAATAGATCTACACAAAACACAATGATCACTTTTTTACTTCACAGGAAGAAATTATGGAACCTGTGGTGAGCCAAGAAAAGACCCAGAGTAATCAAGGACCTTGTGTCAATACAAAGCTGTTGTAGGAGTTCGGTTAAATCAGAGTGGAAAAGGCAATTGTTTTTCACATAGACATAGTCCAAAGTATCCAAATAAAGCTTTTCTGGCATCCTCAATTAACTGTATTTTGTGCTGTTATTATTTTGGTTTTCAATATTCCTGCTGTGATCTGAATCACTGACAGGCCTTGGGAAAAGCTGAATGGGATACGAGAACTCTTGGAGAGCTATTCTATAGTATAATTATGTCCCATTTAATCCAGAGATCATTTCTTTTTGCAGTAGCAACTGCAGACTTCCTTTGTGAAAGCAAAAAATCTCACCTTGACTCCTTCTGCCTTAGGGTTCCCTCCACTGCAGCTGGAGGCCCTGTTGCCTTACCAGGCAATTAAAGGCATTAGGTTGGAAATGCTGAATGCTATAGCAAGGAGGACTTAAGACACAGACATTAAACCACAGCAGCAAGCTATTTTGTGCTAGAATGAAGGAAATACAAAATTAAATTCATAACTGCTGCTATAAGAGAAAATATCTGCCTTGACTGCTAAAGAAAGACACATCCTTTTGTTGTTGGAGGATGTGACATACTGGTCACAATTGGATCAGGGATGTATGTGGATCCCGTGGAACAGGAAGGGTGATAAGAACACATATTCTGTGGAAAATAATTACATCACAGAGGAAGCCTGAGAGCACCTCACCACTAAAAGCAGTATTGCCTTATGGTTAGAACTTCCACACATTGGCCAACAACGAACATTTGGCTCCCATCGTCTACCTCAAGAGCAGGTACTCCAATTGCTGAGCTACTGGGTGGGGGAATCTAGGGAGGAGGGACCATTTTATATCACTGTTTGGGAAAATGCGCTTAAAACCTCATTCTCAGCGAGCCTGGTTGGTACTAGTTTGGTACAAGATTTGGCAGGTGCCCAGTGTCCAAGAGCATTACATTTAGTGGTGAACACATTCAAATATGTTATATATAATGTTAAATATAATGTCTTTTTCAGTGTCATATATAAGGACATAGATATAGATTTATATGTATAGCTGTAGAAGCCAAAATAAGGAAATACAAAGATGTTAGTCAAGCACATCTGCTCAAATAGTTTGACAAATTTAGAGAAGCATAGTGGAAATAATCCAAACAATTTACGTGTGTGTCAGCTCATGGCTGCACTTGAAACAGTATATAAGACAATTGAACTCTAACAATACCTCTTTTTTTCTGCAGAGTAATCGTTTGTTTCAAATCAATCATATTTAACCACTGGAGAGGTATTAGTATGAACAGATGGAAATGTGTGATTAATAACTAGCAAAAATCCTTGAAACAGGAAGATGATTATTCTTCTAGTGAAGAAATGAGAGTTAACAATGGTCAAGCTACTTTTATGGCCAGACATGGTGGATTATATTACAATAATATTAGCATGAAAAAGACAGAAGAATTCTTCTTCCCTCTTCCTTTCTTTACCAGAGAGGAAGTTAACTATTTTCACAAACTGGCAAAGGAAATACTGGACCCTTCATATTTTCATGGTAAAATGGTTAAAAAAAAATGGGCTAGATCCCTCCCTCACATTGCCTTTAACCAAAGAGAGAGAACTGGGTCTAGTACAGGGTAATGTTTTAAATCAGCCTTGGTATAATGATCCTCCCTGGCCTTAGAAGTCCTTGAATTTGCCATCTACTGTGGGGCTTTTTTGTCTTGAATTCCCTAATAAGCTAGAACTTCTCACTCTTTAATGAAATGGGAGAAAGCCTGCCAAAACTGTAGTCTTTCGACATGAAATTAACACACAGGCTTAATCCTGCAGCTCCTGTATGAGATAATTCTTTTATATCCACAGTTTTGGGAAAAAATACTCTCTTGTCTAATTGGTAGAGCTTTTACCCTAGAGTTTCTGGTTCAGATTCCCTCATGCAAAATTGAAGATAACCTCAGCTGTGCAGTGCGAGCAAGTGTGCTGGGCGCTAAGCTAGAGAAATAAAAGAGGAGAATTCACATTCCCAGTTTTTATGAAGAACACTGACCAGCCTAGATTCACTAACTCTTGGTGAATCTAGGTGAAGTCGAAATCTTTCTGTCAATTCTAGACAATAACAATTATTTTTGAAAGATTACCCCTTTTTTAATAATTGTTCTAAGACAATTATTGATTTCTAAGTCAACTTCTGTGAATCACATTTTTGGGGCAAATCTCCATGGCTGGTGAGGTACACAGAAGCTCCTTTCTCACATCCCAATTTGATCAGACTTTTTCGAGCTCTAGCACAGGATGTGAACATCTGAAAGACAGAAATGAAGGGCACAGCTGGCATGCTGTCCCTCCTCAGAGTAGGAGGAGGCTGGCTTTTTTCTATCTGTATTTATATATTTATCTGCTTAGATATCTAACAGTCCTCATCCATCACATATAGAAAACTTGTGCTTATTTGGCAAAGTCTATTCTGGTTCTACCATGCTGGTAGAACTTCTGAAAGTTAAATCTTAAAATGTTCTCTAATAAATTGTTGGAATTCTTTTGAAGAAGTAGGCTTAGCACAGTTTTCTCTCAGAAGCAGGATTGTGATGAGCAGCTGTATTTGAGGTCATAGGTGAATGCTCTTCACAGAATAATGGCAAGATGTCTGCTTCCTCATGAAAAATTAGGTGTAGAACAAGGCTGGAACTGGCTCAGTAAAATTCCAGCCTAGTGTATGTCAGAGAAGAGGAAAGGACAGATCTCAGCAGTATTTCCATAACAGAAGCTGATTTCATTAAATTATTTGATTCATAACTTCTAAGTGATCAACTAAGACAGTTTGCTAGAAGAAATTGCTTACCAGCAGAAAGCGTATAATATCAAAATTTCTACAGAAAATTTAGGTGAAATTCTTTAGCACTGTGCAGTCATGCATAAATCAGTCTCCTTGCAAAGACCCAAACTTGGATTCAAGGGAGGCATGTGCCAACACAGGGTTTCCAGATGGACATTGGAAAGATCGTTTCCAGGTGGGGCACAGAAGGGAAAGTGAACAGGTTTCTTTTTCTGACTCTGATCAGGATTCGCCTGCAGCACTATGACTACATGTTATCCTGGATTCCAGAGTGAGCTTAAAATTTTTTTCCACACATATGTTCTTTTTCCTGGGATGTCCAGGCTAACTAGTGTTTTCAAAAGTCTCCTCTCTGCTTTACATCCTGTTCTTCTGAATTTAAGATCTCAGGAAAGGAAGGTGGTCGTGATAGGATAGAATATAATTTGCTATTCTGTGGTATTTTTTAAAAAAGGAATATAATTTTATAGCATTGTTCTTGGACATATTGCTCCTCCAAAGGCCATGTAGAAAAAGCAAAAAAGGTTTAGTCTTGTAAAACATTGATCAGTCTTTCCTCTGTGAAGTAGATGAAGCTGTTTGAAAAAGGACTGCTTGTAATGTCCACTCCTGAACCCGTACATACTCAATCCTGATTTCGCAGTTAGACTCAAGAGCAATGGCCACTTCTTGAGTAAAAGGCTTCTAAGGACTGAAATTTCTCAGAGCACAGAAAAGACCAGCTAGAACCCCTGAACTTGCAAGGCAAAAAACTCATTTTCGCTTGCCTTCTTTTTCCAGGTTTGAGAATGTATTCTTTCTGAGTGTTGGCTTGTTCTAGCAAGCAGTGCTTCTTGCCTGAAAGCAATCCTTTCTCTGTTTCTAGGGTTACAAGACTATTATTAAAAAAAAAAAAAAAAAAAGAAAAAAAAAAAAAAAAAAGAAAAAGAAAAAAAGGAAAAAAGTATCAAACAGCAGAACAGACCAGTACTCAGAAGTTTCGAGGTCTGTTTTGCAATACAGAACCCAAGGGGTTTTGATAGGGTCTAAATTTGGCAAAATCAGCTTTCCCATCCCTCCCTAACTTTATTTTTCTGGCCTCTAACTATTTTTACTCCAAGTTTCCCTCTGTCTCTGTGGATGTAGAGAAAAGATCTATGGATAGGAGTCTGGGAAGAGGATAAGAAAAGTAAAACTTCCTGGAAAAAATTTGTTATTCTGAAAGCAAAGCCAAGAATCTAACACTGTGCATTAATCTATATCAGCATAAATATATGGGGGCTATATAATCCACTAATTCATGTTGGTGAATAGATCTACTTTATTGTCTAATTCATAGACAAAACAAGATATTCACCTGTCTTCCATTATCTTAATGAAAAACTGAGGGTCTACATCTTTTCTTCGAGGTGTAAAAATTAAGTTAGAAAGGATCAGTAGTCCCCTTTTCCACTACATTAGTACTTGGAGATGCGTTTTTTACTTGGCACTATGGCTTCCTACAGCACTGCACCATGCAAGCTCATATGCAGTGACTTGGTTTCTTTAAAAAGGTTGTATTTTAAAAAATATAATATCATTATTAGCACTTACATCTGAAAAATCCACTAAATCTCATGAGATAATAGAAAGAGATGATGAAAATCAGGGTTGATGGCCACTTGCATGATATTTCCTTGTCCAGCTGGACTATACTTTGACTTGATTGAATATAAAATACACAGAAAAATCTGCAAGGCCTTAAGCTCTTCAATGTGATTCTAAATGGAAATTAAAACCTTCTTTGTGTATTACGTTATTATTTTATTGAAAGGACACCTTCTATCTTCATAGAGAAAATGAATGTTTTTCAGATAAAGTTGGAGAAGTACTTTGTCTCTTAGAAATATGCTATATTTTTCATGTTATTTTTACCAGTGTTTGGAAACATGAATTAGAAGAAATACGTGCATTTATTGCTTGATTTTGATTTACTATGTGACAGCTTTTAGACTTCAAAAGAAATGTTATCAACAAATTTTACCTTCATACACATTTAGAAATAGTTTCAACTGATGATGTAGAAGATTTATTTTAGAAACTATGCTGATGTTATGACATCTTAAAAAAAAATCTTAATTTTTTTCACTGAAAGATATACAGGAAATCCATCACTACTTGATATCTCTGTAGGATTCTTGCTTGACTGGAGTCAAGTCTCCAGCTGCTGTGAGATTTAATAACACCCTGGTTATGATATCATCCAATAGCAAAACCTTCTGGACAGCTGGAACAATTTTTACACTAATGCTGTAATTAGATACATAGAATTGTCTTGGTACAGAAAATTACTTAAGGCTCAGACAAAATACAATGTACCACTTACTAGCCAAAGGTCAAAGAACTTGTTTCCAAATCTACCAGCTTGTTCTGTAGAAGAATTGTCTGGGAAACCTGGGTCCTGGATAGTTTGACTAAATAGCTTATATGGAAAGACAAAAATACAGTTTCCAACTGAAATTATTTTTTCATATTGTGCCACCATATTTATACCTTAAGCCATTACTTCAAATGTTTTTCTCCTAGATGCAAATCATTACTTTAGTTTGGATTTCTTTCATAACAGAGAGTTTAATATACTTTTTTCTTTTTCTGAAAGCAAAAATAAATATTTCACGAGAAAGTTCTTGGGACCAGAAAGATTGAAGGCACATTTACATATATGGGTTGACTATACCCAAGTGATTTGCAAACCTGGTCGGTCCATGTGCTCTACAGCAAGTGAGCACAAGATGAGGCCCTTGCAATTAGGTCACACTTCTCAAAGGTTGCCATTTAGACAATTTGGTTGATTCTTTTTTGAATTATTGGTAGTTCTTCATATACCTTTGATAAAAGTTTATTGATTCAGACTGATGGAAGGTGCCATTTGGAATGCGAATTCTTTTAAGAACAAAAGTTTTACATAGCATTATTATTGACAAAACTGAATTTGGCCCACAGATGAAAGATTGAATGAGAAGTCCTTGAATGATTTGAAAACTGAAAGCTGCAAAATTTCAAGACTGTAAATTTTTTTAGGAATTAAATCTATAAGTATTTGATAAAAAATGGGATCTAAATCTGCTCCATTAAATTCAGAAGAACAGAGATGTCTATGATAGTCTGAGTTTTTAACTGCTACACTAATCAGAAAGGAAACTATTCAAGCTTTTTATGCACTACAGTATTATTTTTACTTAGTCAATAGCTACTTGAATGAATGTGAAATGAGTTAAAGTGATTTGGCTGGGATTCAGTAATGCATGGGAAATACTTAAGATGCAGTCAAGAAGGCTGCAACCAAAATTAATCCAAGTAAAATAAACACCCATCCTCATAAGTGGCAGAAAACTTAGTAGAATAGTGAAGAAAAATATGAGTACAAACGATTAACAGGGGAGCCTTGAACCAGCTAGCTGTTTTTTTGTACAAGGTGGTGTATTCAGGCTGAGGAATGAAGACTGAAATCTAGCAGCATTTTAAAACTGACCTTTGATTCTCTCCACACAGAGAAAAAATAACTCCACTCTAAATTAAGAATCAATTTTCTGGAGGACAGAGAACAGAGTGATGGAAGTGAAAATGGTTGATTTCACAGAAGATAAATTAAAGGACTGTACCAAGAGACATGATTAATTAAATAAATAAGGTAGTTAAGCATGTTTCTGAAATACTGCACTGAGGAACAAAGGAAAATGTCAATGTTAGATGTGTAAAACAGAAAAATTTTGGTAGCAGATATCCAGCATAAGCTGGTGAATTTGTGACATTGTTCATAATATAATGTAAAACTTTCGGGGGTCAAGAAGATTCATCAAGATTTTATTAATTTTTCATTGACCTCTTAAATCTACTCTATCTCCGACCTTGTATCATGACAGATTCCTGAGTAAATCCTGCCTTATTTGTTCTGCAAGTGCCAGAGAAAATGGCTTCTGAGAGCTTGACTGACTGGGAAGAGATGATGGCTCTCAACATTACAGCGAGAGTTTGTATTTGGATATGAAGCTGGGCATTCTGTGTGGAAAACTCTGTGCTGTAAAACCAAAATACCATGGTTTGATTTCTGACAGCTGCATAACAACCCAGCAGTTTTTTCCTTTCCCAACCTACCAGCTGTCCAACTAAAAATGGAAATTATTTATGTTCCCCAAAACCCAGCTGATTGACAGGCAGTGCAGGAAGGAGTGGAAGAGCCCCACTGTGCTATGGCACCACTAGAGCAATGGGAAGGAAAGCAGGCAGATCACAGGGATACTCCCTGTGCAGGGATAAGGGAGATTTCTCTCACCCCAAATGCTGAGCTGTGCATGCCCAGGCATAGAAGAGAGCTGGCCTGTGATTTTTAGTGAAATCCAAGAAGAAATGCACTACCCCAAAGGGTATGTATTTCCCTGATTTGCACCCAGAGGTAGATGGTATGGTGGATTATATATGTTCACCATACAGCAAGCAATCTGATAGCTCTTTGACACAGTGTATATGTACACTAGTTTCAGGAGGGTAAAAGTATAAACTCACTGGAGTCACTGATTTCCCTAGGTAATAGAGTTATTCAGAGAATATTAGTTGACAGCTACACCCACTTGCAGTCATCAATTCTGCAAGGGCTGGTATGGAAGTTTAAAATGCCAGTATTCGTCTCGTTCTCTCCCCTAAGTCTTCATTATAATGCATTTCACTATTTTTTAGAAACTTAGTCTACTTTTTTGGCAGATGTGACAAGCGGCTGTAACATTGATACCATCATTGCTGTTCATCCTCCTCCTTCTTCTTCTTCCAATGATTCTTAGCACATATTAATTAAGAGAAACAGGAAAGGTGCAATCAATTTATTTAATGTAGTTAATTAAAAAGAACTTGTGAGCTGCTATCAGATAAAATTTAGCTTGTGCAATTGCAATTTGACAAATTTTAATCAAAATCTTTTTTTTTTTTGAAACATAAATGTGCTTTTCAGTTTTCTTTCATTAACTAAAATATTTTATGGCACATAGGAGGGATGCTTGAACAAATCTTATTCAGCTTATCAAAATATAAAGACACTCTCTAGATGTAGGACTTACAAAGTTCAGTGTTTAAGCAGGGGAAGGAGCGAGGATGGAGAAAAGGCTTTGAATGTTTGTAAGAACTGGGTTGTCTTTTCCTTACATTTTCTTACCTATTAGTAGCTATTAGTAACATTTTAAAATCTGGTTTATAAGATAAACTTTTGAAATATTATGTGCCATATGCACAGATATGCCACAAGTTAATTAAATCATATGTGTAATTTTAAATTATTGAGCTAAGTACAGCTGGAGAGTTCAATGGGACTCGTAATGAAATCCTTAGCATAGTATTTAATTACCTCCTTGTGCAATGCAACAGAAAACATATTTGGCCTTGCAAAGTGATCTAAAGGTCAGGAGATTCAGCCTGCATTAGATCAAAGACAGTGCCAGGCAGATCAAGAAATATAGATAAAATAAGGAGGTAGCTTAGGAAAATGAATGCTTTAGCTGATCTTGCATGGTAGGGCTGGAAGTAGGAGAGAGATGGTTGCTAATGATGTAAGTGACCATTTCAGGACTTTGCAGTTCACCTGCAAACAAACTGAGGTTGGAAAGCTATACTTATATCCACCTAAAAGGAAAAGCACCTTGAACTGTGTGTCATAAGAGCTGCTCAAAATTTCAACTCATTTCTGTTAGGAAAAATATTTTGAAAACACCTAGGTCCTATTTAAAATACTCTTGTTTTAAAATTTAAGCTTTTTTTTTGTCATTGGAAGGGTAAGAACTAAAGTGAAACATGACAAAATTTGGAAAAAAAAATCTTTATTGACTAAGTTAAGAGGAGAAGACATGAACATCCCCAATGAATGGGGATTGTCTCAAATTTAAGGGAAATATTGAGTGCTTTTTGAAGAGACATAATTTTCCTATGTTCCTACCCATTTGCAGAGCACTGCATTAATGCATCCTATTGGATCACAGACCTTTATTTTCCAAGGTGTGAGAATGATAACATAGGGTTAAAATGTTTCTAAAATCGTGGCAACTAAAGTAGGCCTTGGGAACAGGAGTAATTATACATCATCTTAGTAGAATCCTATGTACCTACCTATGTGTACTAGGCCTCAGGAACGGGAGTGATTACCTGTACCTACCTATGTGTACTAGGTCTTGGGAACGGGAGTAATTATGCATTGTCTTAGTAGAATCATGTGCACCCACCTGTGTGTACCCACCTGTGTGTACCTACCTAAGTAGTAGATCAAATCAATATATGGGAAAGGGACTGAAAACTCATGCTTGGGTGAAAACAATATATAACAATAGAACAATATCAATTTAATGATTAACATGTAATTATACAACAGTTATGTAAAGGAAGAGTATAAAAATGCATCCATCTCGAATCCATGTCGGAGTCAGATTTGGGTTTGTCTGTACCCCGACTCCCAGAGCTCTTCAATAAAAGCACCGGCATAGAATCACCCAGTGGTTATGTGTTTCTACGCTAACAAGAACTTTTCTGTTCTGTGAGAGTTAGCCCCTAAATTCCTCAATGTCAATGAAGGAGCAATGTCTTTGCTGAAGACATGAATCATGGAAACTTCTGAGCTGGAAGGAACAAGGAACACTGGCTGGCTCTGCACAGGACAACCCCAAAAATCACACCATTTGCCCAAGGGGGTTGTCCAAATGCTTCTTGAACTCTGTCATGTTTGGTGCTGTGACCACTTCCCCAGAGAGCCTGTTCCAGTGCCCAACCACCCTTTGGATAAAGAATTATGAATTAACAAATTACTTGTCATCCAGTGGAGATTGTGCATAATGTTGCAAATTGGAGGACAATACCTTTTTCTTCAAGGGAATATGTTCTGTATCAGGCCTTTTACTCTGCTCGTTTCCTCCTTTCTTCCATGATGTTTGTTTTACTTATTCCAAGTTCCATTGGGTGTTTGACTCTAGAGCAGTGGGAGTGGGTAGGAGGACTGAAGGATGACCCCCACAGAAATGTTATGAACCAGGATAATCATCAGTTATTGAAAAGTTATGCATTTTTGCATTTCACTGTTATAAGCTGGCAAAACTAAGGAAAACAAAATTCTCTCTTCTATCTAATTCCACAGATTCATAGAAGGTAAAATTCTGTAATTGAAATTGTTCTTGTATTGCCCAGTGGAGAACAGAGACATTCACATTGTTAAATCTCTGCTACTTTCTCTACCTGCTGATAGCTCAGTGATTTCAAAACATGCACTAGATTTGAAACCACCACAAATAGAATGTCCGTATACTTGTGTAGTATTTAATTATAAATACATTTTTTCATATTAAAATAACAAAGGAAAAACAATGACTGCTTTATGGCACAACACAAAAATATTCTTCTGTTCATGCCAATTAATTGCATCCAGTTTGTATAGAGTGTCAGAAGAGTGGTTCAGGAAGGATTTCAGAAACAATTGATTAAAGATAGAAAAATTTATTTAGATTCCCATAAAAATGTACCGTCTATGATAAAGTTGTACCAGAAAACTGAAAAGAAATTATACGAATTTTTATACATTTATACAAAAATTCTAAATAATTTTTATGGCAGAAGTAGAACAAAATCATGGACACAGGAAAAGAGTTTGAATTTTTGCAGGAAAAAGTATGAGAAATTAATTCAGATGAAGATGTGCACTAGGTTTTTTAGAAGTGAGAAAATACTCTTTTTCTATTGAATAATACTGAAAAGAGGAAGGCAAGCAAGAGAAAGGTGAAGATGGTGAAGTATAAATTATGAACTCATAAACATAAGGTAAGGGAAAATAAGATGAAGTGATAGCAGCTTTGTTTCCTTATCTAAATTTTTAGATGTGAAATTGCTACTGAAATGGATTTTTAAAATATACCATTGTTTTTACTGTGTGCTCATTTCTTATTCTGTGAAATGGAAGTTTCTAGAACTAGCGGTGCCACAAGCTTCTTTGGAACTGCCTGGTATAGCTACGTGTGTGTAAGGGGACAGGAAGGCGCTTGCATGCAAACACAAGGCTGCTGCATCACCATATTGAGTGCACCAGAGCAACTGAGCTGCAATTAGCAGAGCTGAGCTGGTTTAAAACAGCTGAAAACGTGGTCTATATATACATTGTGCCATTATGATGTCTGTAATAACACAGTCTGCTCGAAGCATTTGTTAGCTTAATAAACAAAGCTACGAAGGGAAATGCAAAAGTGTATTGCCATCCCAGGCTTGGAACTACTGAAAGACTGTTATATTCCTTGCATCATAAATATCTCTCATATACTGAGCTAATCCCTTTGGACTGATGCAGTATGGCAAAATAAAAGGACCTTTTTGCATTTAGTTTAAAATCCTTAAATACCATGAAAAAATACAGCATTAATGTTGAATTTTCTGTTTTTAGAGTCAACAAGTGAATTCTGTTCTTTAGAATTTATCCTGCTACTTTATTGCCTTTGGAAGCAATTTGAAAGTGTTGGGTGCATAATAGTCAATAAATCATATGAGGAAAGAAGAAAAGCGTCTTTGTTCTTTAACAAAAATGGTAAAGGCTGTAAAGTTATGCCATTTTTAAAGGGGGGGAAAAAAAGGAAAAGAAGACACTAGAAAATAAATAAAATAAATACAGATTTGAGATCGGATAGAGTCAAACTGCAATAAAGTTAAAGAAGAGAAAAATTATTCAAATCTGACTGCCATAAACTGTTGATTTCAGAAACAGACCAAGGCTATATTCACAATAGACTTCTTTTCACTTAACTCTTATCTTGCATTGCATTATGTCACTGATGAAATACAGCAGCTCATGCAACAGTCATCAGGAAAGCGACATTTTAATTGCAAGTAAATGCAAGTATGTTAAAACTAATCTCCAAGGAGCAAATATTTACCAAGAGTTTATGATCACAGATAGACTTGTAGAATAAACAAAGTGTACAGTATCAGCTTGTCTACATATGTACTTGACTATTTTTTATTTAAAAAGCATTAGACTACCGAATTCAAAGTACAGCACTGGCTCAATGCAAAGCTTCATTGCTCTCCTGCAATGCTAAAGACCACACACACAAAAATGTATTATTATAAGGAAGAAACATTTGTAAAGAAGACTTGGGGATTTGAAGACTTTATACGTCGTCTTAAAATTTTAAATAAACCACGTATGTATTTTGAGCTGTATTTCATTAGATGTGATCTGTGGTTTGTTGTGTCTATGTAGATGGTTATATGAATATCATACTGCTGAAAGAATTAAACAGTTCTTTTGGTCATTCAAATAAGAAACAAGAATTGTATGAAAATTATCTGCTTTTCGAGTTTGTTGAAAAATCTTATGACAAAATTATTTGTATTTTGAAGACAGATTTCAGTACTGACTATCATGTATCATACCCCAAATGTTATACAGTACCTAACTTGAGAAAAAATGGACTATAAAAGCAGGCACAAAGAGGATTAAATTGTGTATTTTAGAAAGCTGGGCTTAAATGTCTTGCACAATCATAAAATCAACACAAATTAAAATGACAGGAATTTGTCTTTCTGCATTTAAAATATTTGGAATAGAAGAAGCTCTTGAGACAGAAGAAACTACATTTATCCCTAATAATGATCTCATAGGATAATCATATATTTCGGGAAAGAAAATTAGTTTTATAAATCCTACTGATGTACAGATTAATATTGACAGTGTGCTATTAGGGGAAAAAGACTGAGAATTTAAGAGCTTAAGGGTAACTGTTGTGGTGTGGTTCCGTGCTTTCTCTGAACACTTAAAGTAAATTTTTCTTCAAGGATGGAAAATGACAAAAAGTTGCAGTTTTTTCTTTGGAAAAAAGACTAAAACCTTATCAAGCTGCTATAAATAAGACTATCACCAGATTGAAGTCTTTCTAATCCAATTTGATGTTTGAGGGATAGATGATTCAGGATACTGTGTTTTAAGAAAATAACCTAAAATACTGAATTAAATGAAAACCAGATATTTGGTAATTGATGTAAAGAAAACACTCTCTCTTAAAACTTGGGAACATAAAATTACATGGCCTCACTGAACTCAGCAAGATACTGAGAATAACATTATTTATGTGGCCTTTCTTTCTTTGATTCTTGAACCTGAAGACCAATCATTGATGAAAATAAGTAGATTTGAGAAAGAAACAGGTATAATTTACATTTTCTTTTCTCCATCAGCATGTCTAGTTTTCTTTCCATCATTACTAGTTTTCTTTCTCATTGGACTGAGACTTTCCCTAATGCTAAAAAAACCTAAAATTCAGGTACAGTGAGTAAAGAACAACAACTCTAACAGCTTTTAACATCTACTCTCAGTATAAAAGAATTGGATACTAATTTACCTGCTGAAAAAAAGAGACGTTTTAAAAACGAACTATTCCAAAGGAACAGCCTCCCAAGGTGATTTTCCCTCTCCCTTGGATGCATTTTATGGTGACTGTGCTGAACTCTGCTCCTTTCACTCAAAAGAGCACAAGAACTCTTAACTTCAAACTTTCCTTTCAATGCCACATCCACTCCTTGGAACAGATTGGCGAGAAGGACGAATGTGTCAAGTTCTACTCCTCCATGATAACAGTGGCTGTTCCCATGATGCACAATGCAACTCCAGCCACCTCTCAGACACTGTCTCCAGTATAGGAGCTGGTGCTGTTTTGTACAACTAAGCCCATAGTCATTGTGTGATCATTGAATGGCAGTGTCCAGAGTCTTTGCTGGAGCATAGGAGATCTCTAACACAGCAACAGGACTAAAAGCCCAATAAACAAGGCCATTTCCATTTTGAAAACAAATTGAGGTTTCAGATCCATGTCTTTCAACCACGGACAGTCCTACTTCAAAGACCACACTGTTACACCCACATCTTTTGCACACATCTTGTTAAAAGAGTCAAAACCACCTGCTAGTTTCTTCACGTGTGCCTCATCGGATTATCTGCTCCTAGTGATGAAAAAGGGGGTAATACCCGGCTTAAATTTGTTAGGAAACAGAGGCAAGACACATACACAGCTAGTGATACTGCTGCTGTAGATAATATGTGTTCTAGAAGCCATTATGCAAGACTCCAGGTTGTGTTCATAACCCAGAAAGGGATTTTAGGAAAAAGAAATCAATGATAAATGTGTCAGGATCTCAGGACCTATGGTTTTGCTGTGGGGTAATACTTTCATGATGATGTTCTCACAGTCAAGAAATTGTGTTATTGCACAATATGTAGTTATCATAATTGAGGAGATGTCTTTGGTTACACAATCTGTTGACTGTCCTGACTCAATACTTGTGAGAGAGAGAGTTAATTTTTCACATTGGCTCCTTCCACAATGAATTACTGTGAGCAGCAAGGAAAAGGACAGTGAGATTTCTACTTCTGTGAGAATTGCTGAAAGCTACAAATTTAAGCTAAAAATCCTGTCTGTTCTTAATTTACCTATTCCTAGATAAGATTCCTATTCCCTCTCATTCAAATTGCTGCTGCCTTCTGGAAATTGCTGTACCTTGTCTGTGCAACCAGGCGGTCATGCTGGTCAGCTGGCAAGAACAAATAAATGCTAAACAGACACTGGTGACATCGAGAGTTTCAAAGCAAACTTCATTTTGCTAGACCATGTTTTCCTGCATCGTTAGTCACTTCAAGCACTTCAGGTCGCGGCAGTGAATCAGCGGAGCTGGCTCTGAGCTGGTGTCCCGGGGCCAGCTGCCGGCGTGGGATTCACCAAAAGCACTGCCAGCACAGAGGCACCAGGCAGTCTGCTGGGGCTGCAGACCAAGGGTGGCAGTGGTTGTAGCACTGAATCAGTCATCCTTCTCTGTCAAGCGCTGTCACTTAAACCACACAAACTCCCCGATGATGAAAACCAGACCGCGCCGTTTGAAGGCACGTTGTGTCTGTCGCTACTCTTTATCTCCACCTGCTGGGGTTATTCCAAACATTCCCAACTCCAACCTCTTTCCCAGAGGTGGAAGTACAAAAGCCGTAGACATGATAAGCAAATCCTAGCGATGGTTATAACAACGCTTAACTAGAGATGCATAGAAAATTGTGGATATGGAAAAAAATTAATTGTAATGTTAGAATGTTGCAGATGGACTTTTCCTGAGCCAATGCACCATCTTGCACTTTGAAAGCAGCTTTCCTTTCTGTCTTTATGTTGCTATGTTATAAAGTAATAGAATTTATTAGGATTTTTAGAATGAAGGATCCAATTCAAAGAAAAACAATCCCAAAAGGCAGATGTATTTTTTTTTTGTTTGCGTTTGAGAGGGATGCCAGTTCTGTTAGAACTTTGAAGTACAACTTTCTGTTATAATTTAGCACTGTTAATTTTCTCCTTAAATGATAAAAGATAATGTTCATTCATGGAGATTTACAACATTTAAAACCAAACAGTAGAATCATAAAATCATGGAATGGTTTGGGTTGGAACTGACCCTTAAAGATCATCTGATTCCAGCCCCCCTGCCATGAGCAGGGACACCTTGCACTAGATGAGCTCAAAGCTCTGTCCAACCAGGCCTTGAACACTTCCAGTGTTCCTCGAACACTTGATGGGATGTCAACAACTTCTCTGGGCAATGATAGCTTTAGAAAACGACATGTTTAAGACCAATATTTTCTTAATAATATGTTAAGAAAACATGAAAATTTGCCTGTATTTTAATGGATCTCAAAGCTTAGATAACTGGATGTACAGGAGTGTCAGTATTGCTATTTAAAAAGAAGTAGGAGAAAGCATTTAATTCTTTAATAGGGTTTCTTATGGAACTTTGTGTGAAGAAAAAGCAAATGGAAAGAATAAATTTTTCACGTACTCTGACAGTGAGATATCTGTGGTTTATTTATCTCTTGTAGTGAGTTCCATTGCATAGAACTGTGCTTTTGAATTTTCCATCTCTTCTGCTCATACATTTTTTAGAACATAGTTCTATCATTGCAGTAGAAGATACCTGCTATGAAACATGATGGTCATAAAAGGAGATGTGATTTAGTATTGATGGCTGGGATGAAGAGAACCCTTTAATCCAAGCTGCATATTTGCAGTTTGTTCAGTGGTGTGGCATTAACACCAACATGTTCAATGCTGCTTCCTGTCTGAGGAGGTCCAAGTTTTCTACTTCAGGGACCCAGGCATTAAACACTGTGCTGTTATGGCAGAATCACTGCAGGCAATATCATCCTTATTTTGTTTTCACCTTTACTGGATGTGAGTGGCAAGTATGAGAAGTGCTCTGATGGCACAATGAAGGGCTGTCAAGACTTGGCACTTGGTTCTGTCAGCTGTTGGGGTACTTGGGGTGGTACACTTAGAATGATGATCGGGGATGTAGATATCTTCAGAGCTGAAAAAATGATGGCACGACAAGACGTGTGGATCTCCAAAGTCTGGAAACATTGTAAAACAAATATCCTGAATAACCTCTTTGAGTCACGTAAATAGTATTGAGTACATATGGTCTAAATCCCATAGGAAGTGACTTGAGTTTGGCTTTGAGACTGTTGTAGAGTGTTGACATTGTTTGACATTGTTTGGGGTTTTTTTTGTGAGGGGTGTGTGTTTTTTGTTTGTTTCATTGGTGTTTTGTTTTGGGTTTTTTGTTTGTTTGTTTTTTGGTTTGGTTTGGTTTGGTTTGGTTTTTTGTTAGTGGCTTTTTTTTTGTTGTTTTGTTTTTGTTTTTTTTTTGCTTAATAGGAGAGGTGTCAGTAAACCTGATAAAATAAAAGAAGTTTGCCTGGGATCAGTACTATGTCTTTGATAAAGAAACACAGAAAGCAGATATTATGGTTAAGATATCAACATCAATGAAGAGATGATGAATACAGATTTTTAAGGAAGAAAGAAGGAGAATTTTGTGAACTTTTTCATCTCGTCAAAAAAAGGCAAGAAAATTTGGATAGTTGAGAGACTAGAGATTAACAGAAAGTGGAAGATACTGTTTTCTCGAGTCACAATTTGGATTAACTCAGAAAATAGGGTTCACGAGAGCTTATTAAAATTTTTTGTCTCGGGATCTGAATCTGTAGTGAATTAAACTCTTTAGAGAACAAGTTCAGCTAATACAGAATAAATTATATCAATCAATCAATTTTCTGTGATCAGGAAATGCATTATACTGTAGCATTCATGTATGAGATATGCAAGTGTATTTTTCATAGCATATCAGTCATGCACTACAGAACATTTAATTTTGCTGTGATGTATCATTTAAAAACCAGAATCTGTAATGTGATGCTACAGAAATTCTATTAACTTAGATGTATTCACATCTATACAATGACTTGGAACCTTCAGAAAGAAATGTTTAAATAAGTGCAAAGTTCTCCGTCGAAACCACTTTATCCTATAAAAAATACACTCCTAATTATAAAAAAAATATTTAAATCTAGAGATATTTGGAATTTCTAATAAACCCTGATGTTATAAGCTACTTTTATGGGGCATTATAAGGTACATACATTGTTTACAAAACTTTAACAACTACTGTAGGAGCACTAGGAATATTATTAGTTTAAACGCATGGCCTCTGTAGTTTAGTCCTTCTTTTTTACAAAGTCAGACTTTCAATGTGTTAATCTTGTCCATAACTAAAAATAGGACTAACAAAATCTGCTTTTATTTAAATAAAAATTTGAGGATGGGTTGAGTTTCCTGAACTTAGGCAACTCTTTTTTTAAGTTTTGTGGTGTTTCATGCCTGGTCTCCATTCCACACTCTTGGTTCCTTATTGTGTCCCTGATGTCTTGTGTCCTGCCTATGAGATCAGATCCTGTCCATGATTTAGAGACTCTCATATAGCTCTAGTGGTCATGTTTAGGCAGCTGAAGTCACTGCTGTGTGCATTGTTAAGCTATCAACCAAAGAAGGATTCAGTTAAATACAGCTACACTTGGGGGATTACTCAGAATCTAAACTCCTTGTACAGTCCACAGGGATCTGTCATTCAGTTCAGTTGCCTAGAAATAATCACCTAATGTCAACATGAAATGCTTTAGGATGTCTCACCTGATTTCCCCATTTTGCTCTAGAAGAACATGGGTTTTCCATGAGTCTTATCAGTTGTTCCTCCATGGATATCTTGGATTCCACAGGGCATCTCAAATTACGCTAGAAATCTTTGTTTCAGCAATTTTATCCAGGCCTTAGTCCAGCCAGATGATAGAATCTGCAGTCACCCAGCTGACTGGATGTTGGTGTCCACATTGGGTTCTGTATTGCTCTCCAGACACCTCTGAGTAGGTACTCACATTTATCTGTCCCCTGCTGTGAGCAGAGTCTCACCTCCTATATTTCTTTTGGAGGTAATGGGAGATCAAGAGAAAGCAGATCCACATGGCACTTCCTCTGGAGGGAGCTTGGGTGGCTAAAACCAAGTGAAATGAATCACACTCTAAAGAGTTACAGTACTCAAATTCCTGTTGCTATTTCCTTTCTAGCAAGAAACGAGAAAGGAGGAGAGGTAGGCAGAAAGGCAGGAAAGAGAAAATGCATGGGGAGAGAAAGAGAAAGAGAAAGAGAAAGAGAAAGAGAAAGAGAAAGAGAGAGGAAATAAAGAGAAAGGAAATAGGAAGGAAGGGAGCAAGGGAGGAAGGAAGGAAAAGAAAAAGAAAGAAAGAAAAAGAAAGAAAGAAGAGGAAAGGAAAAGAAGGAAAGTGCTTCTAACTGTGCTAAACGTCTCCCCACACAAGAACACTCGTGCATATGTGCATGTGTGAATATGCATGTGTGAGGGTATGTATGTATGTTTGTGCGAGTGTTTGAAGTCACCATTAATACAGGAATGCATCTACTGTTTAGAAACAGAAATAAACACTGTCAAATCATTCAGGATGTGTGAAAGCACTGACCCTGTGTTTGTGCCCTGGAGCTATTTATTTTGTCTTTATCCTAAGCTCTTTGTTGAATAAATGTCTTCTGCTTCCACAAGGAACTAAAGACCACTTAGCTAACTGAGATCTAAAACATTTGTGTTTTTATCTGCACTGTGTTTATTAGAAACATTTTAGTGACAGGAATAAGTTTATCACTTGCTACTCATACTATAGTGCTCATTAATGTTCAGGATTAGCATTTTTTGTTTCTCATTATAACTTAAATGCATTGGTTTTGAGAAGAAATGGAAATTTGTTTGGGTAATTGTGCAGATCTACAACTAATAAGAACATCTGGGATGTCATGAACATGATAGATGCTGACTAAAACTAAGATTTGCAGTATTGGAACAGAAATAAGAGTAACTTTGCTGAAAAATAATCCAGAAAAGGCAGATGCAGAGAGACATACAGATATAACCTGCCCTTCAACTATGCTCATACACAAGCTTACAAGAGGGAGGCTCTGCTGTCCCATCTGTGTACAGGTAATATTGACACAGTTTCTTCCATCCTGTAATCCAGACCAAGTAACCTTATAAAAAAATAGAAAAAAATTATGATATTTTGGGTCAATATGTGACAAATGGAAATTACATGCCACTTATCAACCTTCCTTTCTTTCCTTTATCAATTATAAGCAATTATTATTTTCAGTTATTATATCATTGTCTTCCCTTCCTTTGCTACAGTGCAATCTTGCTGTAGGTGTCAAAGGTGGCAGGTACATGAGGAAGGTAGGAGTGAGGAAGCAGTAAAGCTGAGATGGGATCACTTGTTAAAACACAGTTACAGTTGGGGAAAAAAAGAAAAGAAACCTACAAATTATATTTAAGAGATGCTGAGAACTAAAATTTATATCTCTGATCATCGGCTCTATAGAGAGATACTGATTTATGGCAGAGTAAATTCTCTATCCCTTTGCCTGTCTTTGCCATGTTCTACAGGATGATTTTCTTTCTCTTTTCCCTAGGCTGAAAGAACCTCACCCTCTCTCTGCCTCTCTTCTGCCTTCCCCTAATTACATCTGCTCTACTCCACAGTCACCAACTATCTTTTCTTTCAAAGTTGATCTAATTGATACATATCTAACTAAACTCTGAGTCATTGGTCCCTACTAGTATCTAATTTTTAAAGTTCTTTCAGACCTAAAAAAGGGTCTGTGTGGCTGAAAGCCTGTCTAATTTCTCCAGCCACACCAGGTGGTAGAATAAAAGGTACGGTATCTGCCTGCAGACCTTGCCTTGCTTTGTTAGAGGCCTCCTATGGAGCACCGGTGTGAGTTCAGAATTCCCTCTACTTGAACCTGAAGTGCTGGGGAGCAATTTTTTGACAAAGCATTATGACTCATTAGTGACTCAGAAACTGAGCTGACTCAGGCAATCCCTGGGGGATTTATATCAAGGCATTCAATATGATTGATTCTTCTAGTACTGAAAGTGAGAAGTTCCTCAAGGTACCTGGCGACCCCAAGAATGGCTTAAATTGTCATCCCATATGGCTCTGTTCTGGCTGTCTTATTTGAGGTAGTTGGTGTCCCCTTAAATGCCAACTTCTTCCCATTTTCAAGTTGTTTTTGAGATATGGAAACTGCAGAGAGCATAACAAATAGCAGAAATAAAATCTAAGACTGAAATTGCTGTCAAAAGTAAACCTGTTACAGTTCTTTGGGACCTAATGTAGAAGCACTTAAGAAAAAGTAAGGAAAGCGGTATGGAATTTATAGTAAAAACTAAAATAAAATAAGGGCTGCACAACACTCTAGGACTTCTTTCCTTAGCTTTAAAGAACAGAATAGTTGTCAAAGCCTAAATATTTTTTGTTTTCTTTTAGAGGCTATCTGAATATTGTAACTTATTTAGGAAAGCGCTTATTTAGCAGGGAAAGAAAACTGAACAACTAGCTGTAAGACCAGGGGAACAGTTATACTTGCCCTAGTAATGAGCCTTTTTAGCTCGTTAGTACAGAACAAAAAGCCATGCATATGTGCATTAAGTAGAATAATACTCATCCATTTTTACTTAGAGGTACCATTAGTAGTCTGGAGGCCTAATCTACAGGTTTTGAGTTTCCACCACGTTTAGATCACGGCTACTGCAGACTGTCTGCAGGTCTAGGGCCTCTTGTGAATCCTCTCAATCCTCATAAACTGGCTGTGGTTTGTCTGTAGAACAGCGCTGTAATTCCAATCTGAGTGTGTTCCTGGAAAATGTAGGAACAGAAATACTGCTAAGTAAGTTCTAAGGGACCTGCCAAAAGAAAAGAAACACAATCACCATTTCACAATTTCATTCCCCCTATAAACTCCACCTCTGTAATATTTAGGCTGACTTTTCTGAAAGACTTTTGTCAAGGGATAATACAAGTAGTTGAAAGGGTTTTAAACATAGAATTTCTTCTTGTTTTGACAACAACAAGTGGAACTATAGCTAGATTCATTTTAAAATAGATAATTGTCAGTTGTCTGTACAGATATGCATATTTTATGCATTTGTTCAGACAAATGAGAAAATATCAGTAAAATACATAAGCCTTCATAGGGCTCAATATACACTGGACAGTCAGTGAATGATGTTGAGTCTTATGAAAGTACAGATGTATGTGGGTCCTGCTGCGTAAAGGCACCAAGGTTTCCGTCACAGCCCAAGATCAGCCTGAGATCCAGTTGAGACTAAAGCTATAGCAGAATAAGACAAAATAATGACTTGTTGAAATCATTGACAAAAATGACACACTTTTCAGCACAAGTACCACCTATTTTATTATTTTATTATTTTATTGCTGTTTCTTTTTGAAATAAATTTTAATTTAAAAATGACGATTAAAAGATTGGCATTTTTTCATGCAGTAAAAAAATACACAAAATAATTTTTCTCACCCAAGGTTCACTTTATTGTGTTGGTCTTATACCATCTTATTAGTAGCCTCTGTTCTCACTCTAAGGTGTTCCTTTAAGGAGGTTGCCTGTGTTTCTCTTCACTGCATCATTGGCCTAAGTCCCCTCGCCAAAATTAAATTGATGTTCCAGATGCTCAAAACTCCATTGAAAACACACATTTTAATTCCTTGTCACCTCTGAAAATCAGATCATAAATTTAATTTTGGCTAAGTCAACTAGGAATAAGTAAAACAAAAGAAAAAAAAGACTATAAGATAATGAAGATTCAGACAATATTCTTTGAAGACTGACATGCCTGAAAATGTGGTTCTCCTCCATCTATGCATGTCTGTGTTAATGAACTAAATGAGGCCAGGGCAAGAAATGGAGAATTTTCATGCTCCACAGTGTTTAATTATTCATATTTCTTTGGCATGTATTTGGTTAGGCTTATTAGCACTATCTCAGACTATGTCTGGGTAAGGATAAGGGGACAGCATTCCCTGAGGACAAACCAATGAAATCATCCTGTTCTGGGACGTGTCACAGCTAGTGACACATTTCCTTTGCCAACAAACCCATTGACCAAGAGGCAAGAGAGCCTCCTGCCTGAGCGAGCTCAGCTGAGCCGGAGTCGTTCACCGATGGCAGCAGCCCTCACTCCCCCAAAGAGCAGCCTGGTAGCAGGGGTTTATTCATGAGATGCTTTAGGGCCTTTGCAGTCAAAGAAGGTTTGAGTGTAATTTCCTGCCTTTCAGGAGGCTGCCCAAACCATTAAAGGGGAGGATTTTGAGAAAACGAGGTTTTGAATTTGTTTTTCCAGTTCAATCCATACACTTAGGTAGTCAAGAGTAGGAATTCAAGGACTATAGGAGAGCTGAGACTCCTGCCTGTTGGCTGGGGAAAGTCAAAAGAGTGCTCTTGGGATTATTTCAGTTTATGGTGTTGGTTTTTTTTTCTGTACTAACTATCTAACAGAAAATTAATATATAAAAAACCTATGGAGGGGGGGTTTAAAAATCTAAAGCTCACCACTCAAAGCCATTTCTTACTAGACTGCCTACTTTGTTCTTACCCTACTGTTCTTGAACACATTGCACAGTATCCTTTCCATCTCTTGAAATTTTCTTATAGCTTTGAAATGAAGTCTGTAGAGGGCTATTTTAGAGTGCAGGAGGCAAAATGAAATATATGTGAAATGTATACAGTTGTACGTTTCTGCAAACACATACGTGATTGGCCATTCGATTTTTGCTAAGTTAGCGGCTGGTTTATTTTCTGCATGTGTGGTACCATCTTGCCTTGTGTGCTGGGTTGCAGTGTTGTCTCTCTGCAACACAGGTTACTTTGTCATGCAGAAATAATGCAAAAATGGATTAATATAATATCGTGTTAAAAATGTCCTGAAGATCTGCATGGTGAGAGCTCCTGGGAGGGTGAGGAGGGGAAAAATAAAATCACACACTTCCATGGACTTGTGAAATGAAGTCTGCAGCTTCTGGCTCAGGTTTTATTTCTCAAACAAATCTGCAATAATAATTTCCATACTGAATGCGCTCCCAAAGCAATATAATTATTGGCATCATTTCAATATGCATCGAACACTGATGTTTAATTAATATTGTATTAATTTTTGATACTTAAAACCAGAGCCTGGAAGACTATTTTATTGTGGTAGCTGTAGAAAATATTACGCATGTCTGAGTTTCTGAGGTCATATGATACACACTCAGACACTATAGTGACCTGTAGTTTTGGAATGTAGAAATGCACTGTGTCGTTATTTTACAAGTGGTAAATGATGGGAAAGTTTACCAAAATGATCCAAAAAAAATATAATCAGCCATGCAGATAGACAAATGGAGAGGGGAGGGCAGTTACTCACCCAAATCCGATTAATGAACGTAGCGGTTCTGTATTGAAGAGATTTCAGACTGTAGTAAGTGTGTAAATGAATTGCCATAATATGCCATAACCTGCTCTAAGAGTGTTTAATTTCCTTCTACAAAATGGAGAGCCTTCTTTTTCCAACTGCTACTTTATTTCTGGTTTTAATAGATGTATAGCATCTGTACATTTAATCAGCACAGTTCACAATGTATTGCTGTCTTGTTACTAATATAGCTAGTATTTTTTTCTATTTTATTAGCCCAGGATTCTGATGCTGTTCAGATCAAGGTGGGTCATGAAAACTGGGTATACATTAACTTATTTATAGATGCAGCCAATAATAAGGAGTAAGAGAATTCGATGAGACTGAAGAAGTTAAATTGGAATCATTATCCCTGTGTACCATTTGTATTGATGTAATACATTGATGTTACACGGATTTAAATTTTAATCCAGCAACAATTTCTCTTCTTAGGTGTATAGGCAAAGTATATTTCACATTTTTGACTGAGAATTAGACCTTCTTATATTATAATATCTAATGTATGTGAAGTTATGAAGAAAAGCCAAAAGAAATGCTCCAATGTGGCTCTGGAAAAGTAATAAAATGGCTATCTAATCACTAAAACTTTTTTCTATAAATTAAGAATGAATTTATATATAAATAATTTTTAAAAAGGTGTCTTTTCAATATGGAAAGTTTTTACTTCAAGATAGTTCCAGTTTTCAGCAAATTGCAATTTTGTTTTTCCATGCTCCATCTTCCTAGTAAATTTCTGTTTCTCAGATGTTGCATGGCATAAATAACAAATTATGAACTACTCTTGTGGTCATTTGCAGCACACACACACTTAACTAGGTCTTGAACTTTTTACTTCTATATGTGCTACTGGAGTGTAAATGATACAGTGCATTTAAATTACTCACTTTACTCTTGTATAGGTACTCTTTAGATTCTCTTACCCAAAAGCATTGGGTGCAGAGTTACATTTCAGGGGTTTTTTTCCTGCCACTGAAAAGGCAAGAAAATAATGTTTTAAAATACTAAAGGTTGAAGAGTTTGACTTATTCAAGTCCACTGAAAGAGGAGAAAGATGATCTTTATGTATAGGCCTTCACCACAGAAGTGTTTCCCCTATTCCTGTAATCTTTCTACTGAATTTCACTGATTTTCAATTCTGAATGCCATTTTACTTTCAATGGGAAAAAATTCGAACAATTGGACTTGATTTTAGCACAAACTCCAAGTTAAAAATCAAACATTTGCACAGTATCATCTTTGCTGTCAACTGTCAGGCAAACTGGCGTGATGTTACATGCTGGACTGTGCTCTACACATTCACTGCAAAAATCATTATTCCCTCTACTTTGTAGATAAGGGCAGAAATGCACTCTTCTATAAACAAAAGCTGAGTTTTGCAGTGCCAAACCCAGAATTAGCAGAGGCTAGAACACAGCCAGGTTATAAGAATTTATTTTTTCAATAGTTTTTTAAAGACAATTAAACAAATGTGTTTAGATGTTTTCATGAATCTGAGAGATTCTTTGTTAACAATTTGCACTCTGAGCTCATTAGGAAAGATCCAGATTAGGAAATATATTTTGTCTGCCCGACAAATTGAACAGAGCTGCTGAGCAGTGCACTCAGAAATGAGAATAGTGGGCTCTGCCACTTTATGAAACTGTTTTGCTTCCTACTCCTTCTTCCACGTTTTAATAAGCAAACCTTGTCTGGCATAATTCAGGTTGCATAGACTGAGATTCTTAAATATTTTCACAGGACTAGAGGGAGAAACAGAAGTCAGTTTTTTGATAATATTTCAGACGTCAGAGAAGATTAGAACACGAGGACGAATGCTGGAATGGAAAATTAATTTGATGGCATTACAGCAGTTTTAAGAAGTGGTTAGGGGAAAAGTACATTAATTTTGAAAATAAAGCCCTCCTTCACAAGTTGAATAATGCCTTGTCCTACTTTTGGCTTCATTCAAATTGACTTTGATCGCTGCATAATTTTTAGGGTTAGAGGAATTTTTTCTGCTCCCCCTTCTATCACTTTCTAATAAAATACTAAGAAAATTAGACTCATCACTGTTGCAAATTTAGCAGTTTTAATGAGGAAATATTTCTTGCCTCTAAGCTCTAATTGAAGCAAATTGCATTTTTATATATGGTGAAGCACTGAAACAAGTTACCTGGAGAGCTTGTAGATGCCCCATCCCTGGAAACATTCAAAGTCAGACTGGACTGGGCTCTGAGCAACCTGTTCTAGGTGAAGATGCCCGTGGTCATTGCAGAGGGAATTGGACTCGTTGACCTTTAAAGGTCCCTTCCAACCCAAACTATTCTGTGATTCTATGACATATATTTTTGTATTGTCATGTCCTGCATTCATTCATGGTAGCCTACTTTGCCTGCCCTCAAAAATTACCCCTAAAATTTGCAATTGAGGATGAACTGCCAGAAATGTGTCTTGCTTTAAATGCTGTGCTTTGAAATGTGCAGGGTTTTTGGTGTGCTGGTATTCTTCTAGTTATAAAGGGTGTTTGTTGAGGGGTTTTATGGTGTTTTACAATATACGAATATCAAGATTTTTTTTAGAAAAAAATAGGTTAACTTACTTGAAAAAGAATATCTGTTACAATATTTAGAAAAATAATTAACGATATTGGTTTTGCAAAAAAACCCCATGTTATTTTGCTTATATTTGCTTCCTTTATATGTATGGTCAGGACACCTACATGAAACCACTCGTGTGTTCTATGTAAAACAAAGATACTGCTTTGGTTCATAGGATTCCTGATTAGGAATTCCTAGAGGGGTACTGAAGTCTTGGTATGTGCTCTGAGCCTGGGCCTTAGGGATACAATCAGCAAAATAATTTTTGCCTAAGACTTCATCAAATGTGGGAAAACCCCCCAATTTTTATTACGATTGATGCATTTTTTTTCTAGGAGTAAATTACCTGTCATCATTGCTATTAATCCAATACACGCATGTACCTTTAGCTATATCTAAGATCCTATAGGATCTCAACATTGACGTCACTTCGTTCCTTTAAACAACAATAATTTAAATCTTTTTTTGCATATTATCTTGGTCTTCCTGGTATTGAAATACAGCACTTCCTAACACAAGCAAGTTATTATTGTCATCTGCCAGGAAAAAAAAGCAAACAACAAAAGCAAAATTTCGGTAATAGGAGCAGCAGCTGGAAAGGGAGCTAAAAATAAGTTTATCAGTGTATAAATAAATGGCCTATACACAGAGACTGTGCTGACAGTGATGACAAAACTCTACTGCAGATAATTAACATTTAAACAGTTTTGTACCACTTAAAATCTGTTTTGTTCTTATTTGGGCCTTTTCTAGCTCTAATAAAAGTTTCTTTAAGGTACATATAGGGTTCAAGGTGTGGGAAAACACATGATGTTCTGTTTTGTTCTCTATCCCCTTTTTAATATTTTCTTTTGAGTACCACGTTGATATTTGTGTGGGTTGATCTATCTCACAGGCAGGTTTTACTCCTGAATTGTTATGGTCTGCTAAGAAACAATAATTTTATGTTGCAGCTGCAATTTAAATTTTTTAATGTACATAATTTCCTGTTTATCTGAATTACACTTCATCTGTAACTTAAATGCCCATTCACTGAATATTAATATGGATTTCTTCATAGTCTGCTCTCATTCTTACTATGCTTGATACCTACTTGGTGTTATCAGCAAACTGTAATTTTTTCTCATTTTTCCAGAACTTTAGAACCTTCAGAAATATGATCAATAGCAAAGTGTTTGTGGGCTTTCATTTCAAGGGCAGAAAATAGCCATTCATTCACAACTTTTGTTTCCTACCTTTCAATCAGTCTGTTGTGGTGGTATTGTTTAGTCATTTTCTTGGTTTTTGTTCTTGTTGTCGTCTTTTGTCATTCTGTGCCTGCAGAGTATGTTTCAATGCAGTGAAGAACTGCCTAAATTGTTCTGATTTCTCCTATGGAGCTGAAATAGCTCATGCTGAGTTTCAGTTTTACGATGTTAAAAACATTAACATCCTCCTATATTTAGGTTTTCCTGTAGTCATACAGCCCCAATGCTCTTCACAACGGAAGCTTTCTTTGTGCCTGTTTTGTCACAGGGAATCTTAAAAAGGACCACAATGAAAGTGGCAGGAAATCCTAACACTGGCTTTTGCTTTCCTTAGTTTGGTGTCATATCTAGTTTAGGATTATTTAATTCCTGTTTCAGATCCCTAAAGCCAATGGCCCAGAATTCTGGTGTAGATCATGTGTCAGACTGAATCCAACTCCTTCCTCTGTATGTCCCCCTCAGGTGCTGAGCCAGGCTGGGTTTGCTTAGCTGGAGTGGTGACAGCAGGGCAAAGACAAGTTGTTTTACTGCCACTTGACCTTGCCTGTACATATTTGCAAAACCAGAAAAGTGCAGAAGGAAATCAACTTCTGTCTTTGTGAATTACTGTACAGGATAAGAAAGTAGATAATTCCTTCTTCCACACCTTTTTATACACTTCCTTGATGCTGGTCTCCTTTTCCACGTCTCCTTCTCCACCCAGTCACTTTTATTTCCAAAATACTTGTCTTGTGTTTATTTTCCCTCTGCATTCTTATAATTAAAATAAAAAAAACCCCTTTCTTAAATTAAGCTAACACACATGGCTTCCGCAAAACTGCTTTGCTCGCTTAATTTCTCTTTTTTGCCTTTTTTTGTGTTTATAGATGTCAGCACCTCTGCAGCAGTCTGTCTTTTGGCACACGTTTGTGTCTTTTGCTCNAGGAAGAGGGATGCTGAATGACTCCCCTATTACCAAGACTAATATGAGAAGTTATTATGTATGACCACGTTGGCTGATACTTTGGCTGTCTGGGGAGTTAGAAAGGAAAAAGCCAATTTGACATTATATTAAAGAGAAAATTAATTTCAAGATTCCAGAATGGATTAAAGGCTGGAAAATCAATTTACTTGGATTAGAAGTAATTGTTGTGAAAAACATGTATTTCTAAGAGGAAACCTTTGTTTACTTTTGACTAATGAGCTTCAAACTTCATTAAAACTTCATTATGGTTATTTTTTAAAGAGTGATTAGAAATTCCTAGCTAAAGAAAAACATACCAGGCCAGAAAATATCAAGCAATATCTGCAAAGGCACTAAGCGACCATTCCATCCACTCACTGAAATCAGAGCTGACAATTAGATTTTGCTCGGATAGGAGCCACTTGAAATTAGAGACAGCACAGGGACGTTGCCCTCTGACAGTGTTACTTTTGCAAGATGGGAATTTGGTCTGTAAGTAAATCAAGAATGCTTATGAACATAACTGATATATGATCACTCTGCAAAATTCACTGCTTAGGAGATTCTCATACTTGCAGCCTTGCCAAAGTATGGAAAAAAAGACCAAAAGCCTCCAGTAAGGACCTCTGCAATGGACTTTTGAATTTGTTGAGATCACACACTCAGCACTTTGATGAAACTTTCTGTGGATGTCACTGAAATTTTAACCCTTAACTTCATAGGATGTGGAATCCTCCAACTGTAAAACTAATTGTAATTAGTGATCTGCATGGAAAAGGAAGTTGCATATGCAAGCAACATTCAGGCAAGGTAAACTGCATCTCTCCTTTGATGGGAAATTATTGGGAAAAGTTTGCTAGTGAATAATTATGATCAGCTGAAGACATTTTAGAGGGTGGAATACCACAGCTTTGTGAAAAAAAAGGTTAAAGATTTAAAGTGGATTAAATCACTTGATATTTGCAGATGAAGGCTTTAGCATAAATATAGCTGTTTATAGCAACCTTGCATATGTCTTTGTGTGCTATGCCTGTGTAGAATAACAGGATAAATGCACATGGGGGCACCCTGTTCTACCTCTTTTATTATGAATCGTGGTAACTTAATGGCAAACCCCACATTTTCTATGAGGAAACAATAGGAAAGAAGGAAGAAAAACAACCTTCTCCCCCAGCTTTGGTAAAATCTTTGGCTCATTCGCTATGGGTGGAATCCACCACTTGCAAAGCCAGAATGGTGCACATCTGCCCCAAAATCTTACATTGTATCTGCCAGCCCTGGGTTTGTGTCTGTGATATCCCAGCCACCTCATACAGAACTACCTATCTGTATTTAAGCACCTGGCAGCAACAAGCTAACCTGGAACAGCCAGAGAATAAAGCAGGTAAGCATAAACACCTGTGCTTTAGGTAACACTGATTGTAAAGTGAGGTTGGACACCTGGTGTGTCAGAAGAAA
>VZTA01001741.1:217739-314171 GCA_013398855.1 Mohoua ochrocephala | reverse complement strand
GGGCAGGACACGGCAGGGCCAAGGGTCAGTTCAGGGACTCTCCGGACGGGGCTCGGGGCAGCTCCGCCCTGGTTAATGGCCCCACTCCTCTTCCCTCTCGCCAGCTCCCTCTTCTTCTTCTGGAAACACTGAGTCACTCTGGCTCTTCAGATGCTTAATCCCTGAAAATACAGAAGTCATGGTTATGGTTGTATTTAGCTTGCATCATGTATTTTTTTTTGTGAAGGAAGAAACAGAAAACCAAAATAAGGGGAAGTTTAATGCCCACATTTATTCTCTTTTTCTCACAAACCTCTTAGTTCAAATCATACTATGGTATATTTGCAGCAGAGATATTCTCTTCCTTGAATAAAGGCTCAGAACTGTATTTGCTTCTCTTTTTTCCTTGGTAACCCTTGATCATGTTTGTGTTGAACACCATTGCAAAGCTGTCCTGAGGCAAAGACAGCATTGCACCTGACAGAGAGGAGACTGCTGGCACCAAAGCTGTGACAAGACTGGATCATTTCTGCAATGGAGAATGTGTTCTTTTGACCTCCAGATACCATGAGGGGCTGGATGAAAAGGGTAAATACCTATCACAGGATATTTGGATGTTCAGGTTTGAGGGAAGTTACTGACTGCTGGCTGGTTTCAGCCAACAAGTGAAGTAGACTCCCTGAAAATGAATCAAATTACAGTTATTTCCCTGTCTCATGTTCAGCACAAGCAAGCAGACCTCAATGAATGGGCCTAATCCCATCTTCTCAGCTCCGCCTTGGTGTGATAGAAGAATTTGAGCTGGAAAAGGAAGATCAAAGATAAAAAGATGACAGAGGCACCAGAGAGGAGAGGTTGTTATTTTCAAAAAAGCTAAAAAGCAAATGCACAAGATTAGTCTCTTGGTCCCCTAGTTTATGACAAACAAAGTGGGAACATAACTCTTCATCAAAAATGCATGATTTGAACAAAACTTAAGCCTGGATTAGGCTATTTTCTGGTGCCATTATTATCATTACATAAAAATATTTTCGATTTCATTAAAGATCACACATAGTTCTAGTCACCATTTCTAACTGTCAGAAAAAAGGCTTCCCTTTTGTATCACTTCCTCTCTGTGATGAGGAGAAATGACACCCCAGGTGCTTTATATAACTGCTGCTAGATAATCAAACACCTCAATATGTACCCTGCAAGTCATAGCACTTGTAGGGGCACAGTTTTCAAAAAGGGGTTCACCCTTGAGGGCTGAGGGCAAGATCCAGATTACTGCTAATTGTGAGTAAGAAGAATCGATGATGGTGTACGTCCAAGAGCTTTGGCCCCAGTGTCACTCAGTCTGGAAGTTCCTACTCCTCACTGTTTATGTCCACACCACTCCAAAATATGGGATAGATTTTTTCCAAATATATCACTTAAAAAAAAATCTCAGCAGAAGTTATTCCAGTTCCACAGAGTTACAAATAACTGAACCGGTGCCTTACAATGGCTGCACAACAACCAGCTCCCCTTCCAACAGAAGCCCATCACTCTCTGATGGGCTCTGGGCTCCTCTCTCTCTTTTGCTCCACACAAATGACAGCACACGGTCTCCTGGGAAACTGTTGTTCAGACATAAGCCAAGCAAATACATTAATGCTCCCAAGCCACAGTTCCTGTACGTGTGCCCTGCAATAATCAAGCCATTTCCAATTAAGGAACTGTGCTACGTGAAGGTGCTCAGCTACCGCCAAGCTCTTAGCAGCTCCTCTTTAGCAACACCCTTTAGTAAGACAAACACTTTAAATATGATTTCACCTAACTATAGGTTAATGGACATTTGTTTCCAAATTAGGTTGTGTTTTTAAGGTAAATTTGTCTCCTGTGGTTTCCTCTGCACTTGTGGAGCCATTTCTTGCACAATTCACAGTACTCATCTAACAGCTGCTGTTCAGTACAGGAATTGCTGGGAGCCAGAGTGCACCGTTCTTAAGGCAATTTTTCAAAGATGAGAAGAAGAAAGTTATGGACAGAAAAGAAGGCATGTGATACATGGTGTAATGAAACCCTGGAACTGTATTTTTTGTAGGAGTGAAGACTTTTGGTTATGTGGTTTAATTGAAATATTAAATTTGAAAATTGTAGGAAATGGAGAGAAATTGCATCCATGAGCATTACCCATTGATTTTTGCATGGCAAGTAGCTATCGAACTTATTTAATGATGTTTTCAAAACCTCCATTCTGCAGCCTGGCTCCACCTCTGCCAGTCATTTTATGCTACAGTGTCACTTGGAAGTTTCCTTCTCTGACCAATAAGTGCACAAGATTGGATGTACTTATTTATAAGCCTCAAGGTGTTCTCACAGCATCAGGTTGTCAGTGTGAACTGGCCCTGGGTGTGGCATTATGAAATAAGATGCTCATCTACGCAATGGAATAAATTAGTGTGAATTGCCATAGAGGTAACGAAATCCCTGTCAGTAACATGTGAACATGCATGACAGGAAATGCTCGTAACTGCCCTGAAAAGATACATTTCATGCACAAAGCTGCAGACTTTTACAGTGCAAAACATGGCCCGGAGTAACAAAAATACCTAGTTAAATTACAGCAATCATACTCTTGGATTAAAAGCATATCTAGCTATGTAACACTGCAGCAGCCCACAGTGGCTGCCAAGGGCGGTCAGAAGGCATTGGAGCTGGCACATTCAGCCACAGCCCAAGAGAAGGGGCTGGTACCGTGGCTCTCCAGTGTGGCTGCAGTGGGGTTATTCAGGCTGTGCCCTACCCTTTGTCAATGTGAACCACATGACAAGCAGGTAGTGAGGTGAAGCTCTACGCACAGAGGTGTGTCGCTGCATCAGTTCAGCCTCTTGGCTTAGCAATATCTGAATTATTTGCTGAAGGGTTACATTCTGTTAGAGACTGAGTAAAATTTCATTACTCAGGTCGCCTCAACCATTTTTACAACCACAACTATGGCAACATTAATTTATCAGAAAGGATATTTCCTTCTCATCTTTTCAATGTACCAGTAACACAGCTCATGCCTTCAGCTTTCTCAACTAGTAACCAAGAAGCACCAAAATACTGTAGTTTGGGGATTATTTCTGTTCACTGATTGAACACGGTGTAAAGTTGAGCATGAAATAAACACTGTAAGAATTTACTTGTAGCAAAAAAGCAAAACAAAGCCAGGAAATTTTAGAAGAAATTGTTTGCATGCAAGAGCATATCCAAGTTAGAAACATCAAGTTACTGGTTCCACATAAACTCCAGAAGCTTGACAATATCAGCTGCTAATACGGAGGACTGCAAATGCTGATCCATGGAGTCACCAATCCTGTCTCATCAAGATCCCTCTTTCCAGGCAATGGGTAACTCTGGATCTGTGGGGCACCCTCACTTTCCTGAAGCGCTGTGCCTGCACTGTCCTGATGCTGCTTTGTTTCCCTCACTGGGTGCCCTGCCCTGCTCTCCCCTTTCCTGGGGACGGGGCTCACAGGGTGCCAGCCATCCCACTGTCCGCACAGGTTCCCAGCCCCCTCTGCCCCTGACCCAGGCACTGCTTCACAGCGTCACACCCTGCCTGGGGCTCTGCTCTTCACCTGGAATGTCTGAGCAAAAACCCCCTTCCAGACCAAACACTGCCCCTTCTCACCACTCCCTGAAAACGTTTCATACCCACAGTGTGTTCAAACTCATCCTCATGCTACTTTAAAACAAAGTCTGTCTGAGCACTGCTAAAGCCAGCAGGACAAGAATTGGTTTTTCTCGAAGGGCTTATGTTTCGCTGCAGGTAATTTAATCCAATTAATGCTGATAAACAAACCGATAATTCCAAGCCATATTGAGCAGCCATACACTAAAACAATATAATAACTGTCAATTCTTTTTAGATGAAGTCACTGTCTCAAGGAATATTTTTAGATTTCTAGATACTTATAAATTATGAATGCGAATGGGACAATTTTCTGGCATTTTTGTAGTCACATCACATCCGTGCTGCTTCATCAACAGCTGTCTTTTTGCTTCTCTCCATCTAACCAAAGCACCAGCTTAGAAAGCTAAGCAGGGTCACAAGATTTGAAATAACCAAGTGTTCCTGAATTAAGTATCTCCTGGAAAAAAAATTTAAAAATATTCAAGTAATTAAGGCAGCTCCCCATCCTATTTAACACCTCTTCCTTCACCCTGCTTCACTGCCCAAGGAAGGGTGTTGACATTTACCGAACTCAGGATTGAAGTCTGGTTGGCAGCTTGAATTCCCTAAAGTTTGAAGGGTTATTTAGTTTTATGATTTGGAGCTGATCCTCTCTCTATCAAAAACACATTTCCAGATTTGCAGAAAGCAGTGAAAGGCACAGATAAAACAGGCTCATTTTCAGCGTTTCAGAACTCAATTCACTTTGAAATTATCATGCAAACAAACCTGGCCAAAGAGGATAACAGCCAAATAAAAATGTCTCAGCCAATGTTAAATGAATTCTTTTCTAGTTTCCTTAGCAAAAATGAGAATATCAAAAGAAACATCATATATTCATACCACTAAGCAGAAAAAAGGAGAATTTTTTCTAATGGTACACTTTGGTTTGCATTCCCCAGTCAAGTATGTTTTGATTTCTCTGATATGTCTTCCTCATAATTTTTTTTCCAAACTGAAGTTTTGATTTAAAATACGCCAACAAAACAAACAAACAAACAGACAGAAAACACAAAACCCAAAAAACCAACAACAACCAAACAGAAAAACCCCACAAACTAATGTCATTAAATCCAGCATCCACCTCAGGTCCTCGGCTGAGTTGGGCGCAATGGAAGGCGCTTGTGAAGAGCCACGTGAGGCTGGCAGGCCTTCCAGGGCAGCCTCCTCCGTGCAGGGATGGCCCCTTCAGCTACAGGAGAACAAGTGGCTGCATCAGACCAGGGGCAGCTTTGGGGCACCCAACAGCAGCCTGCCTGTACCGAGGAAAGTTACCCAGAAGGTGAAGGTGTCTGGTCGTGACTGGGAAGAGAGTATTTTCTGACTGGATATAAAGAAGAAATTATTCCGCTGAGTGTATTTAAGCACTGGTGTGGTTTCCCAGGGAAAATGTGATGTCTCTCTTCTAGATTTTCAGTACTGAACTAGACAAAGCATAAAACGACTTTGTGAAATTCGGTGCTAATTCTGCTTCATGTATCAGGTTGAACTATGGACTTTCCCAAGGTTCCTTGCAACCTAAATGATTATATGATTTTATGAAATCAAAACTCAGTAAATGCATCTTACAGTTTGTAACAGTGTATTAACATTAACTGTGTGGGCTACACATGGATCCACCTGGGAGCTTCAAATGCCTCCTTTCTCTGGAAAAGAGATGAAGTGTCTAACTGTACCAGTCAGACTTATTTCAGGAATAAGATTCCTCTTCACTCCTTAAAACCATGGGGCCAGACTAAATCAATACTTCTGTACTGATTTTGGAAAACATACAAACTCATAATTAGGTTATGTAGTCCACTGTGATCCATATAAACATGTATGTGAGGTACACATTTTTCCCAAACACAAGGGATGAAAATAATGGGATTAAAGTCAGTGAACCTGGAGCATCTCTTGTATGTCACAGATACACCTGTGAGACAAAATCTCACACAGAAATCACACCCCTGTTGTGGCCCAGTGCATGGAAATGCAGCAGAAAGAATGTAACTGCTGCGAGGGAGGCACAGAGCTGCTGTCCTGCAGATGAGTCCCTGGCACTGCAGCTGAAATGGCTCATCTTCCCTTGGGAGCCTCAGGGGCAGGCCATTGTCTCAGTCATACCCGGGCATGGTGCCTGAGGGTGCTGACTGCCATTGCAATTAAAGAATATGCTCAGCTGCCTGCAAATGTAACAGGTTAAAAACCCACGCTGTGCTGATAAACCCACGGCCTACGCACCCCCTTTCAGAAGAAATCCCTCTCTTGCTCAGCCAGGCATCTGCTCAATGGAAGCAACACAGACGCAACACTTCAAAAGATGTTTTGCCAGATCTTTCCAGAAGTATCCGGTGCTCCATGAGATGGAATGTGCTCCCTTCTGCTGGTCGGTGCTAGTGGGAGAGCCCAGAGCCTGTCCCTGCAATGGGCGCCGGAGTCCAGCTCTGACAGACATAGGGCACAGCCTCTGCTCAGCTCTGAAAAGCATCAACCAAGCTCTGAAACGCAGCAAATGCTTCCTGCTCTTGCCACCTCCAGCAGAAGCTGAGGACCATCAGAGCCTGCAGGAGCAGCTGCCTGGCAGAAGCCTCCTTTGACAGAAGCTGAATAATTATTAAAAACTTTTCCTCTCTATGATGACTTTCAAGTCAACAGAATAAAGCTTCACCAGCCTCCATTGTCAGCACTTTCTGCTTCACAGAAGTTTAGAAAAATCCAGTTTCATCATCTTCAAATGTTCATTGTCAGGTGTGATGCCTTAAGTGGCCACCTAAAACACAGAGACTGGACAAGAATTAAGAGAATAAAAGGAGGTATTTATTTGAAGGGCCTTCAAAAGGACACCCTGGGCAGTCCAGAGGCTACACCCAAGATGGACACCCAAGATGGATGCTGGGTCAGGGGTTCTTCACACTTTTATAAGTTTGGTCTCTTTGCATGTCAGGGTTAATTCTCCCATTATAACCTCAGTTTCATGATGTAATTACCCCAAGTTTGCCCCCCTTTAGAGGCTTTTAGTTGACACATTTTGGGCCTGGTGTCCTTGGAGCGGAAACCTGCAGAGGTTTGTTGTGTCTGACCAGCAGGAGAGAACAGCAGCTCATAGGCCACAAGAAACTTCAGAGTTACACACCAGGCAGTACAGGATTTGAAAACTATAAAAGTTAAAACCTAAGGCATCAGGTGCACGCCAGTTACACTGCCAAATTTATTTAAATGTAAGAAATACATGTCTTGTCTTCTCCCTGCCCCATTTGGAGAAGATATCAGAAACACAGCTGTCCTTATTGGTCACAGAGAAACTCAAAACGTACCCCTGCACACACATCTCCTAAGCACTAAGACTTTCTTGATCAAAAATTTGGTTGTTTGGCTGGAAAAAAATTAAATCCTACAATTTTTTTCCCCTTCTTTTAAACAGCTGAAATACAGGAGGGCATTCCATGCAAGAGAAGAACAGGAAGAAAAATGCTATAGTTTCCCAAAAACCTATTTTGAGCTTTCTCTTGTTTTCTCTCTGCATAAATGACCTGTTATTTATCTCCTTCATCTGTACAATCAGTTCCTGAAACCTTTAACGCATTTTTACTTAATTGAGTGGTTTAGATAAGCTCTCCTTGCATACAAGTCAGAGTTCAGTGCTTAAGCTTTCGTTAGTAACTCTTAAAAACCATTAACCCTCTTCTTAACCCTACCTGCCTCCCTTTCTTCTCCCTCTACCTTTCAGCTCACCAAAAATGATGCCCACTGGTTCCACCTCAGCAGCCCTCTCTGCCCCCATTCTCCATTTCCTTGGACCCCGTCTCAAAGCTTTCTGGCCAAGTGCTTAGTGATGTCTCTCTTCATCCTTTCCAGCTTGCTGATGTCTTTGCCTCTGACACTTTTTGTCCTGCTTCTCCTTCACCCTGGTTCTTCTTCCACTGTTGTAATGCTTTTCTGTTTCCTCCTTGCCATTCTCTGACAGTCATTTCCCCTTCTGTCCAAATTAAAACTCTAGAGTGCATCTTCTGTGCAAGCTTGTGGCAGTCTAAGACAATATCTCAAAGTGGTCAAAATCAAGCTCTTGATCTGCAGTCCTGTCCAAAATGTTTATCTACCATGAACAATGCTGTCTTTTTTCCCTGACATTTTGGCTTACACATTTCTGATTTCCACTCTTCTCTAGATCCCCATGTCCAGCTATCTGAGTCTTGCATGTTTTTCTTGCTTAATGCATCCCATATGGTCTTTACCATTTATCCAGACTTTGAAACTCTCCTTATCCTGGGGTCTTCACTACTACCACATCTCCTTCTCCAAGCTTTATAAATGTACCTTTTCTCCTGCCACTACTTTCCCTCTTGAGTTCCCTCCATTGATTCCCTCTAAGATATTTCAGACTAATGGTGGCTATTTACGCTTTCAAGGAAAATTAAATTTCTTCATATATTACGGGCATCATCTGCACTCATCTCAAATCAAGAAATGATTCTCAAATTTGCTTTGCTTCTCAAATTGCTATGCTTTTAGATTAGCATTTTCATTCTTTCTCCTAAAGTTCTGGAGAGGGAGAACTATCTGCCTCCATGGCTACTTCCAAATCCTCCTCAAAATCCTCAGTTATGGAATTTCAGAAACAACCTGAGAACATTTTTGTTGCCAGCCTGCTGAGACAAAGACTTGCTGTCCTTTGTAACACTCTCTATCCGTTCCTGGGCTCGACTGCTACACCCTAGCTGGGAGATCCCTGGTGGAACAACCAGCTTCTGTTAAATGTTTGAACAAGGTTTATGTGGCATAGACCAAATTCCTGGTGTGGGTTCCTGGATGCTTCATTAACCTTAATATGCTATGACAAGAATTGTGGCGTACAGTGATCGGTGGATGATTACGGAGTACGAATGAAGAGCCAGGCGATGACTGATACTTGCATGCAAACACAAGATGCATTTTGCATACCTTTCCTTGTGTTTCTTCACTCTCACCTAGAAGAATGGCTTCTAAAAGCTGGCAGCTATTATTTCATCTGCTGATGCTCATGCTCAATAATCACACCAGATGACCAGTGGCAGGAGGGTAATCCTGCTTCCAGGCAGACGTGGCAAAAAGAGCCCAGCCTTTGTGTCCCAAGGCAGCCACTCTCTTGGGTGGCCTCTGAGCTACTGGCGGTTCAAAGAGCATCAAAAAGTTATCTATGACACGACAGCAATAAAACACAATAAAACACACAGTCCCAGACCCTGACAACTCCCATGTGTATGAGTAAGTGAGCGCAAAAAATGTGAGGGAGGGAAGGCAAAATAAAAATAAATGGATGTGGAAAATTTTGCTTTATAGATGTGGGTAACTGTGAACAGTCTGCTTGATACAGCCTTTAAAAGTTTTCTAAAATTTGGGTTGTTCTTTGTTGAGAAAGGCTGAGAAATGGTGCACTGTGCAATGGTCTCAAGGGACTCTGAGTGGTGCTCGTTCCTGTAAGTTTTTGTCAAGCAAGGTTTCACAGAAGCTTGATAACCAACGTGCAAGGGTCGCCCTTACTCCTGTAGCCAAAGAGTGTGAACATAACCAGGTCTTTTCTTTATTACACAGATCTTGGTCCCACTCCTCCAGAAATTAATGAGATTTTCTCTTATTATTTTTAAAGAAAGAAAAGTCAACTTATGTAATCGATATTAAGTTCTAGTTATAAAGACAAAACCCCAGCTAATGTTTATTTACAATGAATTTATGTAAAATACTGTAAATTACTGTCATATGAGGCTTTAAAGTTTGAGATATGAGATAAACGAATTGACACAGAAAGTAGGTGCACTAGATATTCTCAAACTCCTGTTTAGATTAGACTAGAAAAAGCAAAGTCAGGATGTCACTCTGATTTACAGTTGATGGAGTCTTCAAATGCCAGCAGACATGGTGGACCTCTAACATTTAAAATAAAAAGAATCTGGAGCACCAGTGTGGCAGTTTAAGCTGTGCTGACATTATAGCAACCTCTAAATAATAAAAAAAACCCCAAATCCTCTGTATATTGTATCATTTTATACCTAAGCTCAAGTTGAGAAGGAGAAAAAAATTCTCATGTGTGTTGTGATTATGAGACCAAGACATTATTCAGCCTTGCAATTTAATTTACTTTTTTTCCTCTCTCTAATATGCATGACTAAATCAAAACAAATGATCTGAAGCACTGGCAAATATGATGGGTTTATGTAGGTCACATATCTGATCTGAGGCAGATCAGATCATCAGCATATTCAGCAGGTCACCATGGCCCCGTGGAGGTTTGTGAATGATCATTCGGAAACCCAGCAACAAAGTCTGACTAATTTTCTAAATATCTGCTGGTTGCTGCTGACTCTTCTCTTAGCTCGAGTCATACAATCCTCAGTCGTCATGGTGAGCCTCTAAAATGACAAATGTTGAGGCTCATTTGCGGCTACTTTCAGTCAAAAGGCTCACTGTTAAACTACCACAATGAAGACTGTATGAGAGCAGCAAAATTCATGTTGCAAATGTCTGGCTACTTTCCATTTTGTTCTCTGAGACAGCACTTTCAACTTTCCCTTTTTCCCTCTCAGAATGGCTTGAAGCAGCACTGGCTCCTTAAGAGTAGCGTGAAGGAGCTTCTTGCACAGAAAGGCTTTTGTTGGTCCTCCACAGGCTGGCCAGAACATGCACTGGAGAGAGGGGTCAGCTTTGCCATGGCTGAAGGGACTGCATCTCCCACTTACAGTAGCCTGAAGAGTAAACAGAGAGATGTTTGTTGCCCCAGGCAACTTCTGCTAGTGTGGAAACATCTTGTTCTGCTGGTTCCTTCCTTCCTTCCTTCCTTCTCTTGCTAGCCCTCAGACTGCAGAAGTCAGCCAGTCTTCAGAGTTCAAAGGAAGAGCAGAAGCTCCTGCAGTCAGCCAGCAAGTGGGTGTTTCAGCCTGTATCAGTCTCAGCCCAACACTAATTACCCTTTTGAAAACCAGAAAATATTTCTTAGCTGATTCTGTGGAGGATGGCTCTTGGTCAAATACCTCAAAAACTTGATCCGAAAAACACGCGGAGATGGCTTCCACGTCAGTAATGAATCCAGGCAAAGCTCTCCTCCTCACGGCTCCTGTGCTGCTCTGAGCAGGCAGCTGGGGCCAGCAATCAGGAGAGGATTAGAGTTTTTCAGCTGACACTTATTCATCTCGATTTCTCACAGCTAAGAGATAGGCTTAGCACTGTTGATAAGTGTGCTTGAATTCAACCAATGCAGGCAGACCTTCAAAGGTGCTGTGTTTTGAGGGGTCCTGGGAAGCTTGTTAGACGGCCAGAATCTCCTCTGAGAAAACACTTGTCTGGAAGCCAAATCTTACTGGGCAATGTGTTCATTTGCTGGAATTGCTAAGCCCTCACTTTTAACACCAGCACCACTTTCAGTCAGGCAGCTGTCTGCCTAGGAGTAGGTCAAAATCACAGGACTGGCAGAATTGTTCTATGTCAAAGGGTTACAGTAATTCCACCAAATAAAAGGCCGCATTTTCAAACCTCTAATCAGCTGCTCCATAATAACAGAAGTCAAAAGCTCTGCTACTGTCACAAATTATGTGTTAGAACTCACTGGCCTTAAAAGTTTACCAGTAGCATTTTCTACGCACGGCTTCTTTAAATTAAACCATCTTACACTTTTCAAGGCAACTTCTGTCATTCTTAGGATTCACCACATGCTTCTCCAGCCTGTGTATCCAGTTGGAGCCACTCTGTAGGCTGACTGTCTTAAAATAAGCCAGGAGGCTAAAAGTGGGAAGTAAGTTTTACAGCTAGAAAATCACATCAGCAAAGACTTAGGGAAGCTGAAGCTAAAGACAGCATGAAAGGATGCTCAGTATTTCAGCTACAGAAGGCAAGTCTGTTTAGAGGGACAAGCCAAATTTTAGTTAAATAGACTGCCATGCACAAAATAAAACAATTGTATCATCCTACCTGCTGTAAGTAAATAAGGGTAAAGGAGAATTAGATAAATCTCAACTTTCATTTTTCATGTTTCTGCATTCTAAACTACATGCCATTGTTCAACCTCAAATATGGACCAAGGGAGAATTGGGCTGAAGTCTGTGCTTTATGCCAGAAATTCAATTATAAAAATAAGGGTCCTTTCCAGGCCTTGAAATCAGCGAGCATTTACAAAAGGGGTCCTCCACTTGTCTCTAGGAACAAATGCTTTGTTCCCAGCTACTATTCCTTTTACAGAGGATTAAAAAAAGAGTTCTGCTCCCAATATGTTAAAAGATTAAATGGTAACTTGTTTATGAGGAAGGGAATCAAGTGTCATAGTTTTATTTCCTCTAATCTGCTCCTGCCAACAGTGGCAACCAACAACGTTTTCCCTTTTTTAAGATTTGTTTTTTTACTTCTTGAGTTCCTAATGGGAAATCTCTGACCTGCTCTCCTGGCCATTTCTCTTACTACAGCACAGCTATGTCTGCCTGTATTCTTGTCCCAAACTTCTGTAGGTGCTGTGCAAACCAGTCTTCAAAGCAAATGCCTAAGCATTTGTAAGGGATTTGCCATCCACAATTAATTCTTGGGGAAAATGCAGTATTAGAGAACCTGAACTGAAGGAGTCTGAGCTTTCTGGACCTTATGTGAGCTGACACTTGCACCTGGTTGGTCTGTGAGGTACTTATGGTTGCACTGTGACAGAAGAGTAGCATGACATTTTATTCATGTCATATGTTTTAACTTCAAATTAAATTACTTCCATTCAAATGGCAATTTTCATTAAGGTTTAAAAATTGTGTTGGCTTCCTTGAAGCTGGATAATTTTCATTTGTTTGTGATTAGGAAAAAAGCTCTGAAATTTTGCAGCTGTCTTTGTGAAGAAAAAATTCCACCAAAAAAAATATTAGCAATACCAGAACATTTTGTTTTGCCTAGTTTGTTAAACATAAAAAATGTAGGCATGCTACAGGAAAATTAATTTGATTTTTATGCTCATTCAAAACACAATGGAAATTACTGTTTTTCATTCAAAACCTAACTGAAAATGCTTTACAAAACATTTTAATCCCCCCAGCTTCAAGAGCCATTTCCGAGAAGCTGTATTAAGGCATTCTATCTGACTTCAGTGTTAGTGGACAGCATTATCCAGCTGCTCACTTTTTCCTGGACAACAGCGCTGTGGCGCTACTTTTTTAGATTTTGAATGACATGGGAATTTTTCTGAGGTCAAGAAACCTAAACAGTTGAGAAAAAACTTTTTGCCACATCCTTAGCGGAGAGAAACTTTGACGGAGAAGGGGAGGCTGTGATACTGAGAAGGAGAAGCCTGAGTATGTGATGGAGTGAATGAAGTCCTGTGAGTAATGACTGAACAGCTTTTGCTGCTTCTGTTTCACCCCCAGGTCTGGCAAGACACCCCCAGAATTCTGTTCAGTTTATATTCTGGCTCCATGTTTTCCATTTTTGTTATTCTTTTTGTGGCTATTATTTCTTTCCATGTTCTGGGACAGATACAGAAAAGAATTTGTTAATGGCAGATTTAAATCTCTTGCTGAATAGTCTGTGCAGCCTGAGATTTTTAGGGTTAGGATGAAAAGCTTTCCAGCGAGTTTTCAAACTGAAGACAGGAGCAAAATCTTTGCTGGTCACCCACAATTCCAAGGTGCAGTTTCTCTGCCATACTTCCATGTACCGTGTGGCTTCCACTTTTAATTAATCCCGTCTGTTTCCTTTGTCAGAAGTCTATAAGCGTCTCTGTTAATTTGCTGATGAATCCCCTACTGAGTTATAATTATAATCTTCATTGTGATCCTTCCTATGATGACAAAGGAGATAGGATTTTGGCATCAGGATAACCTCACATCAGTAATATTGTAAATGTTGAAATGAGCTCTTCTTTCACGTATTTTATAAACGACTTCAAAATTAAAAAACCTTGTAATGATTAAACAAGTGATTGATAGGCCAATCTTTACCTTATTATCCCCACTGCAGTTGTTTCATGGGTGGCACATGAATAACAGGCAATTATTATTTTCTTCATGTTGCAGGTACTGTGGTTGCAGCCCTTACATCCAAGCAGGGATCCCTCAGAATGAGCCTCTTTAGTTTTCACCACTTCAGCGCCTGTGAGCTGCTGAGATCACCTCAAGCAGCTGAGATCCATTTCAGAAGGCTGAAGCTGAAGATGGCCCGAATCCTTCCCCTGTCCCTCTGCAGCAGGCAGGCCATGCTAACCAAAGCAGAGCCTGTGGCATGAGCCAGGAATCGAGCCAGCCAAACTCCCTAGGAGCACCGGACAACTTCTGGAAGATCAGAGCTAGTCTCTCTGTTTTCCCTTGGCGCTGGAGAGGTTTTTATCACATTAAGAGCTAACTTATTTGGGGCTTACAGCCTACCCTAGGAAGTCCTAATTTTTGCTTCTGAGACATTTTCCTAGGACACAGTATCACCCATCCAAACTGACATGTAGAGACCTCTCTTACAGAGGCAGGGAATGTACTTCCACAAAAGATGTCAGGTGCAAGGTGAAATTTGGATATAGGCAGCTGTGGGATGATGTTTTCTCTGTGCTGTCATTCCCATATGGTGAAAGGTTTTGTCTGTGCCCATTAGCTCTCAGCCAGAAAGTTCCAGGCCTGTTTTAGGCACCAGCGATCCTTTCCACTGGGCGTTTTGGATGACTCCCATGACTTGGGAGCATAAAAGGGAGCAGTATTGCTTTGCTGCAAGGAACAACTTCCACAGAGTAAAGGTAAAAATCCCTTGAATCAAGGGAGACAAACCAGATTGTAGCAATTTATGGTGTTTTGCACGGTAACATAGGTAGATTTTCACTCCCTTAAAACAAATGCAAACCAATTTAGTACATAGTGTATATGCACAACCAGGGTACTTCTCTGGTACAGAAATTCGGCAAAATCAAATTCCTGGCTTAGACATCAGAAGGTGTCTGGCACAGTGTCTCTGATCTTTCGGGAGAAAAGAGAAGACTTAAAGGTTTAGTTTGACATCTTTAGTAATACTTTAAATTTGAAATGTTTTCATTTTAACTTGTTCAGCTTATAGACAACTGAAACCCCATCAAATTCTTATATTTAAGTATTTTTGATTGCCGGAAAATTACAACCCAGTGTTAAGAAACACATTATTCAACATAAAATGCAGTCACCACAAATGATTCGCATTGCAGTAGATACAACCAGTCTCACCTTGCAGTTGCCATGGGCAGCACAATATTGGGACAAAATCTTTAGTAGCTCTTTATTGTGTGAGTGACTCGAACTTGTGAGAAACCTACCTCTTCTGGTCTGCCTAAGGCATCAAAATACTCCAAAGCCAGCATCCAGTACAACCAGAAGGAAATTATGCCATAGAAACACATTATTTGACACTCAGAATTGTCAGAGCCTGAAAGTAAGTATTGCTCCCAATTTTTCTGGAAAGCACAGCAAGAATATCAGTTTACTCGATTTAATTGGGAAAATATAGGCAAAGTACAGAAAAGGTAGAGTCTTCTCTAAAGGTTTAGACACAATCAGATCACAGCCATAGATTCTTTAAAAATTAGTTTTTGCACTTCTTACTTTAGATCTCTCCAAGAGTGAGTTGAAATAAAAGTCAGGCTCTAACCACTCATGAGATTTGGGGAACACCACTGGAATGGCAGGCGAAATGCAGTAATAACCTCACAGATTTTAAATTGAGATTAGTCAGATTGAATATAATTCCACTCCTTACGACTTTTCTTGTCATTCAACAGTGGAGCTGCACCTAGGAGTCACCAGAGGGAGCCTGCATGCCAAAAATCCCACTGACTGTTTTTTTTAAAAAACTCTTTTCTTGCAGATTGCAAGGAAATTGAAAGCTGAAATTACATAATTTCTCCTCGTTGCTGAAAGAAAAAGAGAAGCCTGCTGCCTCCCTTTGCCCCTGTAGGGGATGGCCAGCCCGTGGGTGCTGGGTGCTGGGACACAGGCAGCCACCCACCCCGCTGCTCTGTGGCAGTCTCTCTGCTTTCCCTGCTCTCCCTTTCACCGGCCACTTCTTCCTTGAGGCTCATGTCTGGACACAGTCCCAGCTGAGCTGAGTAGGTGCATATGGGTTTCCTACACCTTACCAGCTGCTCTCCAGGGACAGGTGCAGCCATGGTGTGCCCTGTGTCCCTGTCACCTGGAAAGATGCCATTGCAGGGAGTAGCCCACAAACCCGCACTGTTTCCAGGGTTTCCAGACGTGTGCGTACATTTACTCCTTGCCGTGTGCCAACATACACAGCAATGGTGCACCTTGAGCTGGGAGAACCACAGCAAACACTTCAGGTGAGCAGTCACTCGATGCCACAACTCCTTTAATTGTATTGTTAGAAATTGGTACTCTGTAAACTGCTGACCATCTCTTCTGGCTATAAAAGATCCATGGAATAACACTGAATGTTCGCAGGTTGTGTGAGAGCTGGAAAACCTGAAGTATCCTCCCTTTGCTTCAAGAAAAATTAGCAGCTACACCAGATGAGAGCTTTTAAACAACATCCTCCTGGCCTGTGCAGCTCACAGGAAAATGAATCCCTTTTCAGATCCATATGCTAGCTGCAGTATTTCCTGTGTTTTTCTGGTCACAGTCACACACATAATTCATGCGAGCTTTCAGTCCTAGCTGCAGGCCTGAAAGGATGTGGTTGAAATCTTCAGGCTGCTCATGTTCTTGTCTCCATGCCAAAGCTCTGGTGGACGGTTTTGAGAACTCTGTGTTCTTGCTATACTGGGCAATGTTGCATCCCAAGGGGTGAAGGAAGGGAGAAATTACGGAGGGAAGTAGAACCGCATGGCTTTCTGTAGAAAATTTTTGGTTTTCAATAAATTCAGACCAACAGGCATCCACTTCAAAAGGAAAAAAAATCAAATACTAAAACCCCAGAAAACATCCTCACCAAGAGAAACCCAACACAGATGGTCTCTAAAAATGAGAAGCATGGTTTCTCTGTGTTTCTCCTAGCTTAACCACAGAACTAAGGACCACGTTGTTCAGAAACAGAGATATCACAAAGCTAATGTGCTACTGGGACATTGACTCGGGTCAGAGTGAAACCTGAAGTAAAAGAGCTAATGGAAAGCTACTGTCCCTGGAAGAGCAGCTTGCGGCCAGGAGCCACTCTCATGGAAATCACTGCCCTGATCCCAGGAGGAGCCAGAGCAGGTGGTGGGAGCTCTGCTGATGGCTGTGAGCCTGCACCTACTTACACATGCTCATAAGGACCAGCACAGCCGATGGAATTGTAGCTGGAAGGTCACGGGATGATTTTGCTGCGTCAGGCTAATGCTGCTGCTCGATGCACGGTGGTGCCTTTCATGTTACACAAATTCACTATTAACCTTGAGCTTGCCTGTAGTCATTCTGTCTTTTGACAGCTTTGCCTTTTGGGGGTGGGGATTTTCATAAAGGAAATTTGACTACATGGAGAGGAGACATTAATAGACAAAGAGGGACCGTGGAAATAGGCAGTTAGGCACAAATGTAGGGAAGGCTTTTCTTTTTAAGGGTAAATTAAATGAGACAGCAGCCCACATACTACGGAGACATTTTAGAAATACACTACTTAGAGAGGTACCTCTGTATTTATGTACTGCACCTATCTGCAGAACACCCCAGTATAAACTGAGCAAGCTCCCCCGCTGTTTCCCCACCCGCAGACCCCAGCAATGCCGTGGGAGGAGCGTGCTCTCCCCAGTGGGGCTGCTGCGTGGCACAGAGCCAAGGAGGAGGGAGGCCCTGACAGACGCACGTGCCCCCGCTGTACGCACAGTCCTGCCCTGCCTGTCTGGGAGACGTCAAATGCTGACCAGGAGCAGCAATGTGTAACCCAGGTCTTCATTCTGCCATTTTGCTTGGGATCCAATTCCGGATTTACAATGCTTTAGATGAAACAAAGGGGCAATTATTATTTATTGCAGTGGGGCTCGCTGGAGTCAGTGTCTGCCATGTGGCTTGGTTGTTAACCTCCAGCACAAAACATACAGCAAGGAAATAAAATTTAATGCCCTATTAAATGGCTGACTTTATAAGAATCTTACATCTTCTCCTATAAAAATACTATCTTTTCTTCAAAAGCTGCTTCAATTCAGAACACAACACTGCCAAAATCTTTGTAATTTCACTATAAATACATCTATAAATAATATAAAGTAACCAGAACAACACATGCTGCCCTTCCTGGGATTTCTACTTTACATTTTAAAATATGTACTATGTCTCCCACATTTTTGTTCTATAATATTTTATGTTGTTAGCTTTTAAAAGGTTGACTGTTTAATGTTGTCTGTTACTGCTTAGAAACAGTATGATATTTACACTGCTCTGTATTTAATACAGCAAGGCTTAATAACTCTATTTTCAAGTCATAAATGCTGTTTCACAGCACTTTTCTAAGATTAGCTTCTATCATAAAAATAAAGTTGTACCTTTAGAAGGAGGCCAGTTTAGCATTCATTGCACAAGATTAGAAGGAACTATCAGATATGTGGACTTCACGCTGAGCCAAATGAGGTCAGTGGAAATACTCCCCCAGACTCGGGTCTGTGTTGGACCACACGTGGTAATTTAGGGACTGACATTAGTGCTCAACACAGCCCTTTCTTTTTCACTCCAGGTAACAGTGGCAGATGACAAGTTATAACACAAACATCCCAGTTTTTCTGTAGAACAGATGTCAAGCTTAGTCTCCACTGGACACCTTGGTCTCTCTATAGGTACTGCAATATTTATTGCAGCCAAGGCCAGAGCCATTTTGAAGCAGGAGCTGCCAGCTGTGTGAAATGAAATGTATTCAAAGCTGCCAACAGTAAGAAATTAAATACAGACTACAGCAGTGTCTGCCAACGTGTTGGGCAGTAGCAAAACGGTGGCAGCCAACTGAACTTGAGATGGCAGCAATCCGATGTATCCCTGTCACCAACTCAGTGATTCACTAATTAATTTAGCTTTTTTTTTTTCTTAATTGTATCTACTGTCATCATCCTCCTGTACAAGTCTGGGGAAGGAGAGAGGAGCGTAGAGAGAGGGGGGGAAAGAGACCAGGCACTAGAAGGTAAAATCTTGGTAAAGATAGCCAGGAAATTCGTACAAGGCCATCCTGCATCGCGTGGTGTGGTTGCATCGAGGTGCATCTGACTAAGATGTGGCTAAGAACAGCAGACAAATGAAGAGAACAAGTAGTTTTGGAAAGCTGCACCTCTTGTGACCTAGCTAGGGACAAGGAAAAAATGCAATGATAAAAAACTGCTGCATAAATCTTCTCTTCCCAGTGCTTCAGAAGGCCCAGGCAGTTGTGGGCCTTCCACCCAGGAAACTAAATGCATTGATGGCATTTTGTCACATCACAACACATCAACAAACAAGAGCAGAGCACATAAATAATGAGACAGAGCTGAGCCTTCTGTTACCCAAGAAACAACTTACTGAGACAGATTTTCTACCCTAAAGAAACCTGTTGAAGACCTGGTACCACCAGGCTAGAGAACACATGTTGCTCCAGGGATGTGGCAGCTCTGCTAAGGCGTTAGAGGAAGACTTTGCCCCAGCCTCAGGAATTGCTCCAGCCACTGGACAGTGCCTGCTTTTGTGGAGTAGTCCTAGCCCCCTGCCCAGTAGTTATCACAGCCCTTCAGCATACTGGAAAAGGACAGGGGTCTAAAATACACACTCAGGACTGAGAGGATAATTGAAAACCACCTCCATCTCCTGTTCTGGCCACATGGCTGATGTGCAGCACAATCATCTTTGAAAAAGGATCATCATCGGAGAGACTGGGAAAATGTAATAGCCCGAGCCAAAGTGACTCACCCACATTTGCTCAGTTTGACTGAGCTCCAGCTCAGTCTGTGAATTTTCACAAGCCTGGCCTTGATGTTTAGAAGACTGTGTAAGATGTCTTATATTAGGGCTAACATAAACTTCCTAAAAATTAAATTTAAGCCCATGTATGAAGCAGAAGCACAAAAAGACATGGTATTTTTCCTTCTAGAACAGTGTGATGTTTTGTGTTCTTACACTGATGTGTTTAGTGAACACTAGAAGCTCCCCACAGATTTTGCCATGTAAGACGGCAGCCTGTAAAATGATACAAGTTTTCGTAGTCACTGCTAAAGTCTAACAAACTTCATTCCTCTGCCACTTGAAGTGAATTTAGCCTGAGATTTTTGTTCCACAATGATTCTCGTGGGCTCCAAACGCAGGGCTTACCATACTAACAACAATCCTTAATGTCTCCAGACTCTACCCATGTTCGTTGTTAACCTTCAGTCACAAAGTAATGAGATGCATCAGACATCATCAAGCTGGCCTAAGGGGTTACAAATTTGGATGAGGGCCACATACTGTACTAATTGCTTCTAATAAATTACATATTTCAGGAGGGACATCATGATTTTAATCATTTATTCTGCATGTTGTTTCCTTTGGAGAGAAGAACAAGCAGGCACTAAACAAGCGGAGCATCTGAAATTCATGGCAGAAGCTAGAAAGAGCTCATTTAATATCATTGTAAATACTAGAATTATGCATGTATCAAATCCCTGGGTCTGAACACTTTGGGAAAAGCCAGTGAGTTCTGGTTGTTTTAATGACTCAAACCAAAATAATGTCTTTGAACGTTCCTTAGATTTATAACAACTCTGATTTAATCCCATTTCAAATCTTGTAGCAGGGGCCTAGCTCAAGAAAAAACCTTTGTTTTTATGCAAAGAAAAATACATTAGGAAGGGAATTTAAAGCATGTATTTCCCAAAAGGCTGAGAGGGAAAACAGTCAAATGTATCTCTCACTTGTGTGGAAAAAGACCTTAATTATGATTCGATGGCTTCTTACTGCAAAGATGGTCCAGTGAACACAGACAGCTACAAGAACTTTCTTTAAAGCCTGCTGAAATTAGTAGGATCTCGATCTGATCTAAACAGCCTCTTGCAGAGTGAACTAAGATGAGTGAAGATTTCCTATTTCCCTGACCTCCAGCACATCCCCTCCAGTAGACTCACTGCTAATGAAATACTCAAATCACTTGGGAACGTGCACTTCCTTCACTGGGGGAGACCTTGATGGTATTTAAATAGCCACGAGTATTAATAGCAATAGCTGGTAGATAATGTGGGGATTTGGGACCTCTAGGGAGCAATGCAGGTTCGGGAACAGCTCAGGCTGTCTTCTGTTAGTCTTTGTAAACCTTGCTTCCTGTCGCTGCCGTCTGCATTTCCTTCCAAGGATGAGCTGAGATACCAAACAAAACATGACTACCTAGGTTAAAGGAAACCTGCCTCAGCACAAAGGGTGCCCTAGGATGGAAAGCTGCAGTTGCAGCTCTGAGACTCAAATGTGCTCTTTTGATTTTCAAGTGGTAATGAGACACCAAGGAAGCTCCATTACCTGGGGTAAGTGCAATCTGCTTCTGCCTTGGCAGTCTGAGGTGCCTTCACTTGGTCCCTCTCTATCTGGGAGGGTTATCATCCCATTTTAGACTTCTCTGGCAAGTGTGAGGATAAAAAAATGAGACTCCAGCAAGACTTCCAGGGGCTCCTCTAGTCCACCAAGCAGAATAATGAAGATATTTCTAAAGACGCTGTTTGTGCATTGATGGATGGATGGATCTTTGTGCTGAAACAGTAGGACATCTGCTTTGGAAAAGGATCAAAGGATTCTTCTTGGTTTTGTCACACAGGACAAGAAGCAGATTAGTAAGTAGGAGAAAAAGGCCTTACACGGTGAGAATTGACTGGAAAAGATTGCCCAAGGTAAAACTAGTGACTACCCAAATTGCGAAACATTCCTGTGGTTGTTTTTACAGGGAAGTTCAAGCCAACCTTCACACAAGAAGAAGAAGACCTTAAAGGATGAGAAAATTTGAAGTTCAGGCATAAAACCCCATGAATAACAGAAGAAAAAGTGACACAGAGAGGGGAACCGGAGGTGATGAATCCTCAGTTAAGATTGCTGCTCTACACAGAAGAAACTGTGACAAGAGGTGAATCACAACATACAGAAAATATGATGGGTTCGTTTGGTGCAGTCTTCAGACACTGACTTTTGCCACCATTGCATGCTCCGTAAGAGCATGGAATAAACAAACACTAGTGTGGCAGGTTAGGAAAAGAAATTATCTATGAAAGCAAAATGGAAAACCTCTTTGCCATCCATTAGGTTTGGTAACATAATACTAAGAAGCACACCATGCTGAGCTGTTATCTGGTTGGCTGGCTGAGTCCCTCTCCAGATTACTACTTAAATCAATAGCTCTCACATTGATTTTTCCAGCACACTGTATTCCAGTAACAAGAACAATGCTCTGAGATGAGTCAGCTATTTGCTCTGTCTGTAGGAACTCTGGTGTGTTTTCGTTTAGGAAAATAAAAGCAGGAGCCAAAGTACACACAGATATACAGTAATAAGAACCTGCTTTCACCAGGTTTGCTACAGCTTGCTGCAGCAGCCACAGCCTGGCCTTGAGCTAGAGGAAGCTTCTGTAATGATGAAACTGAAATATTTGGGGATGATCTTAGACAGCTAATAACGCTGAATTTTAGTTTAGTAAGTGCAATGGCAGAGGGGAAAAATATGCCGACATATGTATCATATAACAGAATCACAGAATCATAGAATGGTTTGGGTTGGAAGGGACATTGAAAATCATTTCATTCCAGCCCCTCTTCCATGGGCAGGGACACCTCCAGGTTTCTCAGAGCCCCATCCAACCTGGCCTTGGACTCTTCTAGGGATGGGGCAGCCACAACTTCTCCGGGCAATGTGAACCCTTCCTCTGGGTAGTTTAACTAAGAGGCTGATCTCCATAGATTTACCATGACAGGTAAAACCTCAGTAGTACTGCATTTCCATTTACTGCATATATTTTCATGTATTTGGATATTTCGTGTAACATGTATTATAGTTCTGGTATTGTAACCAGTCATCACAATTGTCTGATGTTGCTTCTGCTCTTTTCAATCATGCCAACAATTTCCCATTTTATATGGGTTCCTATAACCACAACATGCACATTCATTTCCTCTTTCCTGCCTAGCCATCAATTCAGAAACCAGCAACCTTTCTCTCACACAGTTCCGTAATTATTTCAAGAAACTTACAAAAACTGCAACGAAACTATTTTCAGCTACTCGGAGATTTGGAGTCAGGCTGAAGCACGACTCTGCCCATGGTTTCTCTTGATCCCTCTCTGCTGCAGGCACAGAGCAAAGCTCCTCCCTCGTCTCTCCCGCAGCTCTCCGCACACGGCTGCTGTCTCAGCTTCCAGGCTCAGTTCCACTGCCTTATTTCTTATTTCCACAGGCTTATTTCTGGGAACTTTGAGCTAACAGCAGCTACAAACTACTAAAATGCCAGAGAAGTTCACAAATGAAAATATTTGTCCCTCTTGTCCACTCCATTTATTATCTCCATCTTTAAATGTAAGGTACCAGATTACAGTCTATCCCACTTTCCATTAATAACAGCCTCAGAGGGTATGGAGCAGACAAGGGGCTGTAAAGGATTTCATTTTTTTATATTACTGCATGTCAAATACCAGATTATCAATATACTGGGGGAAAAACAGTGAACAGGATATATATACATACACACACATATATACGCTCAAAGTTGAGGGGGAGTGTGCAACTACGAAGCCTGTTATTCTGAAAATCCTGTTGAATAGTGTTATCTTCAACTGCTATAAAACTAGCATAATTTAAATCATTACAAAAACTCTGTATTTCTCAGTAGAAATAGCTTTCTGTATTTCATAGCACTGCATATTTCACATTGCTATACGTTTGCCTCAGAGTCTCTTAGTCCAAACAACAAAAAAATTGCTTTCATACCACTGAAAAGGAAGAATAATGATTTTTCCATCAGGTAATTTTTAAATAAAAAAGATCATATTTATGATAGTGACAGTATGGTAAAGCTGGAGCAATCCAGCCTGTCTACAGGAAGAGTTATCAACTTCCAAGTGCCCACTCGTGTATCTGAGAGCATGGTGTAATGTAGGGTAGTAAGGCATGGAGGACAGGCAATTTGCACTCAGCTCTGTGCTGCTTTCAAGATGTTTCAGGTTAGTTGTGATCTTTTTTGAATCACATTGCCCTCCTCCTTTTCTACTGTTCCCGGAGAATTAAGCTGATGTAGAAGTAAACCCTGCCAGGCACTTCCCCAGGTCTCAGCAGGGGGTTGCAGGTAACGCTGTGCAGGCTGCAGGCCTTGAGAGGAGCTGTGAGGACCTGTTTCACACTGCACTTCATTTGCACAGTATTCAGTTTAGGCTTGTACCGCAAAATAATACAGCAGTGAGATCAATAGGTATTATTGCTATCCGTGCAAAGCATTTTCCTTCCAGAAAACATACTGTAATTTAACATAATAAGATTATTTCTAATATCCAGCACACGAACTTTCAGCCCATTTTGGCAAAGACAGTCTTGTGTGGCAGCTGAGTGATATTTTAACTGTGGCTAGGACAAGTACTAGAGAACTGAAGCTACAGGATGAGATACGTAGAACTGGCTGATATGGTAAATTACCTCATGACAGCAGCAGTATTTCACACAAGAAATCAGATATCCCACCTTTTCTGCCAGGTAATAAATTGTGTTAAGCAGACAAATGGAAATTTACGTATTTATTATCTATCAAGAGACACCTGGCAGGATGGCCTTTAGTCTGCAGTCTGAAAATAATCCTGCTCTGACAAGTGTCAGTCAGAAGGGCTGGTGAATCACTACAGATTTTGCTTCACTGCAAGCACCATCAAGTCAAATTCCATTCAGAACCACATAAGAAGCAAGGCCTAAATGTAGCTGTTCTGATCCCAGGTGACATTCCTGCTGCTTTTGTATGTGTTCCTAAAATGCATGTTAGCCCTCAAAACATTTACCAAGACTTCTCATTTTTCCTTATCTTCCCAAGAAAGGCTTCACACTCCCTATGATCAGATACCCAGCCCACAGTTTTGGTTGTTCTCCTTTCCACAGCTGCCTGGAAAGAGAGGCAGAATATGTTTCAAATGAGAAACAGAGAACTACGGGGCCAGCACTAATAGAATTTACATACTCAAGGAGCTGTCTTCATAGTTTGGCATTGAATTACCTGTTACATCAAACCAATCAAAGCATAAAAACCTTTTTTTTTTTTTTTTCTCAAACAAATTCTCCACTGCAGCAAGATTCTGTGCTGAGGAGGAAGAGATGGCCAGCAGCGGGCAGGTGGTCAGTGCCAGGCAGCGACTGCCCAGTGTGAGGGCAGCGGTGCCACCCGCGGGCACGGCCACCCCCGGCCACAGGAGGCACCGAGAGAGCGCAGGGGCAGGGCAGGACCAGGGCAGGACCAGGGCAGGGCCCGCACGGTACCTTTGAGGGCAGGCGGGGTGAAGACGCTCTGCTTCCTCTGCTTGGGAGAGGCGCTCTGCGACTGCGGAGGGACAGAACACAGAGAAAGGCGGTGAGAGACGGGCACGGGGAGAGCTTTCTGCTCATGGCAGCTCCGGGGGGTGCCCACAGCTGCTTTCGGAGCCTGCACACTCCCACCTCAGAGTTTCTGAGCAAAAAATATTGTGTACAACTGATGCCAGCTCCTGGGCTTTCATATATACAGGAAAACCAAGATTAGATAGACAACAATATGCATTTAATGGACAACCTTTATGACTCCCAGGCAAGACAGACCCAATACTACTGAAAATTACCCTTCACTCTATAAAAAGATTGTTAAACATAAAATTAGGACAGCCTGTGGTTTTAACAGTCTGTGTAATTGATTCTCATAAGGCAAATAGATGTCTACACGTATTAAAATAGTTGCAAGGTTTACATTAACCAACATTCCATTACGGCGTAATCAGTGATTACATGTATGTGTAAGGTAGTTCTGAAATATTAATATATACATTTTAACATAAATAAGTGGAAAATCCTTCCCCCTTGCACCTTTTCAATGTGTTCTATTACACCGAAGATAATAATTTCAGCAGCCACTCAGCCTTTAACTGAGCCTCATTTGAGTGTTGTATTTAGGCACAGCTAAACTTTTTGTGGCCCCAAAATCGCATCTATGCACAAAAGACAGATTATTCCAAAATAATGGTAGTAAAATGACACATAGAGTAATAATAGTATAATTATACCGATGTTTAGTTAGCCCAAACTAGCTGAAGTATATTCAGTGCTAAAGCAGAGCAGCTTTTGCAACATGAAAGCAGCTAATTTGGTGTCAATATTATACCAACATGAAATATGTCTCCATGAAAAGGACAAGAAAGCTACATCCGGTATACCCTTAGCTAGCTTTGTAAGACTTAAGCACCATATCACACTCCTAACAAAAAGGTAAAGGAAAAACTATGTGTAGCCAAGCTGGTTTTCCCCCCTCATTTTATCAATTTCTGGTTGTATTAATGATGTTGCTTTTCCCCAAACATTTGCTAAAAATGCCTAATATATAGATCGTGAATTTTAATCAGATCTATTTCTTCATGGAACATTTGAGACATCTCTTAAAGAGAACCACTTTCACACAAGTAGGGCTAATCCTATTACCTTAGCTTATCACAATGGATAGAATGATAACATTTATAAATAAAATATTGTCTTCTTTGGAAAGAGAAAGCTATTTATAAACACTATGGGATAGCTTGGTGAACCTCACGCCAGTAAATCTTTATAAGTTTGTATTGGAGTTCAAATTTGAACCAATCAATACTTCCTGCTGCTATTTAAAGTGCTGCCTGCTGCTCTGAGCAGTGGGTGAAGGAGAAAGAGATCAGGGAATTGGAGGAACCATGCAAGGGGAGGTTAGAAAATGAGATTGGAGGAGCCAGCTTTTAACTCTGGTGCAAACAACATCACTGCACTGCCTGCTGTAGGCTTGACAAGTGATGGAGAGAGTGGAGAGGTGTTTGAATGCTTTTGTGGCCCAGCAGCGACCTGCAGATCCCCAGCAATGCTTGGGGCTGAACTGGCAGGGTCACCTTGGGTGTGCTGTGCTTTGACAGGGCATGGCAGCAAGGCAGAGGGGAAGCTTGCCTCTCCCAGCTCCCTGCTACAGGGGAAGGGAGAGCTGGCAGAACACACAACACAGCTTTACACGGCCCTGGTTTGAAAATGATGCTTCTTAAAAGGCTGAGTTACTGCAGATGGCATAGCAATGTAAATACAAGTATCAACCAGGATGAATCAGTGAGTTTCTAAGGGTTTTTAATAATAGACCTATTTTAACAATAAATATGTCAAAAAAAAATAAAATCACTTACCTCTGCCTGTGAGATGTTTGTTCTCTTCTCATCTTTTTCTAGAGAAAAATATATGGAAAAAGAAAAGTTAATACAGAAGTGTTTCTCAGTGCTAACACTTGTAACTCTGCCCTGAACTTACAGCACTGCTGTAAATAAGAAATTAACCTTCTTCTTTACAGCTTTTCTTTCTCATTTGTATGCCTCAGAAAGCCAGAGGCCCTGATTAGCATTTAGACATAAGCACTGCATCTGAAGCACTGAACTCCCATTTTCGTCTGTGAATAACGGCGAGCGATGGAGCTCCTTCAGCAGCAGGTCCTTTGTCCAGGCTGGCAGCAGGGCTCTGCACTGCCTGTGGGGCTGTCAGCGTGCAGGGCTGCTTTGCCCAGGGACAGAGCTTTCCTCTGCGGTCAGAAAAGGCCTGGTTGCCAAATGGTGTGAGGCAAACTCACAAAGGGTTCTACTGCACTCAAATAATAAGAAGAACCTCATCTCAGTTAAGTTATTAATATACCAGTATTGATTCTGAAGAGTGCCTCACATGTAAAATTAACAAAACAAAGCCTAACAAACAGCAGTCTTTCACCTTAGAAATTTAATGACATTACCAGACTGAAATTCTTCCTGAAACTTCTTACTTTTGTTGCCTTCACTTGCTTTAGACTATATGTATGGCAGAACCGGCAAAACTTGAGGTTACTAATAAAAATAAGTGCCTCTGAGAACCTCTATGAACAACTAAGTAAGATTGTATGACACAGAGGAGGCTCAAGGATCTTCCTAACCGTGGCACGTAATCAATTTTTGCATGAGCTAAATTATTTTTCTGCTGTCTTCATGTGGTTAATGGCCAGAAAGTATCTGTCTTCTGCTGATGATTTCACAAATATTTGGCAAAGATCACGCAGGATATTTGATACACAGTAGTTTGGAGCTGTAAAATAAAATGCCATTAAAAACAGAGACACTGATCTCTCACTGTACCAATGAGTGAGAGAAATTCTAAAATTTTCCACTTGCAGATATCAGTGTGTAATTTTCACTGAGCTGTGACAGATCTGTAAACATAGGTCTGAGCAAAGAATTAGGTCTAGGCAATATCGTTTTATCTGACTTATTCTCTAGATATTGGCTGCTGGTGGTGTGCCGTGCATGAGGGGACGAGCCAGCCCATGCAGCTGGATCCATCACATTTTCCACCCCGTTCTTTACCACCGTCTCTGTGCATCTTGCAAACGTCACTTAACTTACCGGATTTTTCAATGTAAGTATTTCCCATTACTTCCCTCTGAAAGATATTCAGATCACTCATACTCAGGGTTAAAAAGTGCAGCTGAAAACGGCGCTGATTACTAAAGCACGATCCCACAGATACAGAATTAGACAAGACAATCAGGAGGCCAGTTTCCTGCCATTGACATTTGCGTGAACTTTGGTAAGGTCACTGATCTCCTCCTTGACTTCCCTACCTGTAAATAAGTATAGCAGTGTCTATTTTAGTATAGCAGCGCCTATTCAAGTCCATACAACATTTTGGGGTATGCAGTATGGCTAAATGGGTGATTATTTATGTGCTTGCAACCTTTCTTAGTGGTTGCATACCAACACATTTCAATGAGTCAACATCGTGCTTTTTTTTTTTTTAAATTCAGGATACTGGATTTAGCTTAAACGCCGAAATTTGAATAAATCAGGAACTTTCAGCGAAGAACAATGAGGAGTAAGTTACATCCCATTCCTTCCTTAAACTAAATTTTCCCAGATTAAAATATATTTTGTAAACCCAAGCTGATGCTTGCGTAAGGAAAAAAACATCGACATTAGTAGCTTTGTTGTGTTTCAGGTCTTGATCCGGAGAATGTGCACAACTCCAACTCTTTGGGCTTGCACATGTTCTGAGTGAAGTGACATTAAAACTATCAGAACTGGAACATTTACAGCCTTTCCTTTCACCCAGCAGCCTTTATATGACAGGCAACTTTGGGAATAAGGACTGGTCCTGTGTGGTGTTAGAAAAACCATTCATATCCACAGGGCAAATAGTGCCAGTGAGAAGCATCAGACAACGTGGACACTTAAGAACAACTTATAAAATCACATAAACAAACAATTTCCCAAATCAGTACACAGAGATCAGAAAGTAACCTAAGGGACTGAAAGATACAAACTCAAGGCAGGAGCCATGAAGTGTTTCTGGTGAATTGTGAGATGAAGGGAAAGGTACAGGTGGCTGGAGATGAAGTTTGGGCAAGGGTACATTTTGACATGAGTTTATTTTTGAGGACAGAAGGAGGATCACATGCTTATTTTTGACAGGTATTTTGATGGATAAGACTCAATCAAGGATACAGATTTTTAAGGAGAGGTGACAAGGAATGGGAACAAGGGAATCCTAACTCCCCAAATGCCATAGACTGAGGCAGAGAGAATAAAATAAACAAACCCTCTTTGTATAGAGGAGGAGGAGGAAAGGATGAAAGGCAAGGGGGACATGGGAGGAAGATAGAAAAGCTTGTGAGTAAGTGAAGTAGTAATGAGAGATAAGGGCACTGGGGTTGTAGCAACAGTAAAAAGGGAAATTTAGGGATTACAGAGAGCTGAGCTAGAGTGCAGTGTGGGCTGGAGCTCAAGCAGGAGCTCTCTGCCTGGGCAAATACTTAGAGGCATCTTGGTCTAACTGAAGGATTATATTAATAATTGTGTGAACATTCTTCCTTGGACAAACAGGGGTTTTCCAGTGTAACTTATAATGCTTTATAAAGTTACTTTATAAAGCAGTTTAAATAAATTAATGAAAGCACGTTGTTACGGCAGTCTTACTAAGAAAATGTTAGAGTACATACAAGTAGGAACTAATGCTGTCCCTGCAAAAGGTCAGTACTGGCATCAAGAGATCATGTAGAAAATCTCTGTGACAACAGATTTTATGGTGAGAATGGAAGGTACAAGGTAAGAAAAAACATCATCAGTCAGCTACTAAAAATCAGACATTGCCACCAATGGAAGTCAAACAAGCCATGCACCTCCCACCCTAAAATCCCTCTCAAATCCATTAACAATTACAAACTGAATTTCTTTAGTGAACTCTTAGAACATAAATTCATCTTGAGAAGGGTCAGGAAATAATCAGAAACTAAATCACAAATATCAGATTGTGATATCACTGTGATATCGCAGAACGAAATCTCTGGTTTGTCAACATCCTTTAGACCCCATTGACTACTGTGCAGGCAGGACTGCTCACAAAAAAATCATAGCTACACAGAATGAGAAATTCACTTTTCATGTTTACAACTAAGCAATTATATTGTGGAGAATGTGAGGAGATCAGCTGTTTCTCCTGTATATGAAACAACCCCCTAGCTTTCAGTAGGTAACTTCTCCCTACAGGTTTGCTCTCTTTTTGGGGCCAGAGGGGGAGAAAATGATATTCCATTTTCCTTCCTCACAGAGCATAATGACAGTGTTCACAGAACACAACATAGCTGTATTGTATTCCAAATCTCAACATACGGCTTTTTTCCAGTTTAACTTATTCTCGGCTGCTCTAATTACCAGCAGGAATCTAATCAGTCAAGTCATTTCTTGACAGTTTTTGTGGTTTTGTTTTAAAGGGATGTAACAGAAATCATATGAGGACCTGAGATCAGGTTTGTACATACCCAAGTGGAGGTATGTAAAAACAAGATTGGAGCTTTGTTTAGAAATTTCTTTACACCCATGCTGAGGAAAAAGCAGTCGAGGACTTTCCCTTGTGCTGGCTGAATAATGTTTGAGCCTAGAGTGATCATTATCTCATGTAGTCTGGAGCAGCAACTGACAAAATAAACAGGATTTCAGGTTTTTGTCAGTATCCTCAGAAAAATAAACAGGCAATGAAGGGTTCAGTCTAAAGGGTATTCCCATCAATCCAGATATGTGCACAGACTTTCTGAAACAAAGCCTTAGTTTTTTGAGGAAAGTCACTTCTGAGCACCCACCTGCCTGCACAGACCCCCCTTTCAGCATCCGAGTCCTAAGCTTTAGCCTTTACCCAGGGCCAAATCTCACCCACTTGCAGGGGAACCCGCCAGACGTGGCCCAGCTGCATTGCTGCAATGGGCTGGAGAAACACCAGGGGGGTTTCTACACCAAGCACGCTGTGAGCAGAGCTCTGTGAATCTTTGCCCCCAGCCGAGCTGAGCTAATGAGCTGAGCTCCCCCAAAGGTGTGATCATTTGAAGCCAGAGAAGAACTGAGAGGAAGGAGGCTGGTGGTAGCTGGAATGAAATCTGCTTGGTGGTGCAGATCACTTCTGCCACGGATCTCCACTGCTGTGCAAACGGCATGTCCGTGCTGGGGGAAGTTTTGTTGGTGTTTTAGAGGGAGATCAAAATTCATCCGCCTTGCTTCTCCCCCTGGATAATGTTAATGCACTTGGAGCAGCTTTGCAGGGCAAGAGGTGACCTATTTTAAAAGAGCTGGCCTCTGATATCGCCCATGGGCTCTGCAGTGGTCTCATCCAGCAAAGGCTTATCTCATCCAGCTAAGTACCCTGCTTGCTTTCCCCTCGGCAACAGCAAATAAAAGCCTTTTCTGTAGGGTTTCAGGCAGGCACTGGAGAAACAGAACAGGTCAGAGAGGCCAGCTTTTACACAAAAGAAACTCAGTAAGAGACTGGTATAATTGTTGGAGAAAGCTTCTTGTAGAGAGTTTGGAATTTTCCTTGGGAAAACACAGCTGAGCAGATGAAAATCACGGGGGGCTGATAGGTTTGGATTCAGGCAATTTTAGAAACTAAAACCAGAAAATAACCCTTCATTCTGACATTTAGTGGCAGAAAAAGATGAAATTTTCTGAAAATTATGTTTCAGTCATTTCACATTTCAATTTCTCCATCAGCAAAATAAAATAAGTATTTTTTGATCTACCAGTTTACCTCACTGGTTTTTGACCACCACCATCTGTATTAGCCATTGGTATTTGTAAAACACCATGTATTGAACTCTGATTAGAAATTGACAGACATAATATTTGTTTTTTCTGCTAACACAACTAATTTTCCTTTCTTCTAGAAGACATAGCAAGATCAAAAAGTATTTAATGTTTTCATTTTGCCAGGGTCCTAACTACACATTTGCCATATCAGCTAGCATCTCATCGCTTTTTACTAAGCCACTGAGGTAAGAAAAGGAAAAAAATTCAAAAAGGACAATCATAAAAAATGCTTACATACTTAATTGTTTGATTTTTGCTTGCTGGCTTTTATTTGCCAGTGTTTATCAGTGAGAACTTGACTATGGGTTTAGATGTCATTACATTTAATTACAAAGAAATATCCTGGTAAGCCCTCCTGGAGTGAGTATATGTTTCTGAAAATATTCCCATTGCAGGAGCGCCTCATTAGACTCCCGACTGCAGCTGCTGTGGCAGGCGTAGCTGGGAGCTCTGCTCCTCTCCTCAGTCAAGGGCTGACAGGAGAGAGCGTGCGCTGCGGTGCCGCTGCATCTCGCTCGCTAATCAGCATCTAAATTACTGCCTGGCCCTTGAGGGAGCACTAGTAACAAGATTTGTATAGCAAGCAGTAATGAAAACATGGGGCAGGGAGGAATTTGCTATATACACAGGCATTTGCATGCCTATCTATCCTGTCAGGCGCCTGCAGCTCAGGTGTGTCGCTGGGGAAAGGTCCCACGTTGTGCTGACAGCGCTGTCACCAAGGGACTTCTCGTCTCTCTGTCTCAGAGATCACAGCACATCTTTTCCCAACCAGCTCCTGTCTGTAACCAGCCCTTCTTACTGCACTAAAATACTACAGGCCAAATGAATCTGCTGGTTGGACATTTGCTTTTTTTTTTTCCAGGTAAATCAGTTATTTAAACAACCCTGTATTGCCCACCTTCAGTATTCAGGTAGCTGTTACTAGGGGCTGCAGTCTCTTTTGTTAGACCAAATCCTTCCTAAGGGTGCTCAAAGTCAGCCACTAAATGAAAAGAACAATCATTCTTTTACTCCTGATGCACACGACAGCATCTGATCCAAACAGTATCTATGTCTCCGATCATACAGACAGTATCTAAGGACCCACTTTAAGCTGCACAGCCATAAGAATATGAAATAAAACCACCTTTCACAAACTAGACCAATCAAAATTTCTTTAAAACATGCATTCTGGTAAACATAATCTATTTTGGAAGAAACTGGAGACATTACAAACCTCAAATGTGAATCTGAATGTATTTGTTTACATCACATGATCCTCAGAAGGGAATTATAGTGCTTGATTCACCACCTTGTTATTCCAGCTTCATGCCAGACTCATGGAAATCAGTCTCATTTCACTGGCATTAAACTAGAATACAAGAGTGATGAATCAGGTCTGCAGCCTTACCACAGAGCAGTAATGAATTATTACAACAAGCACAAAAATCATCCTTCTCCTAAGCATTTTGTTCCAAATTTTTCATTTTCCCTCCCTAAAATACATGATAAATATTAGTATAAGACAAATTCTAAATAAGTCCCATAAATCAAATACAGCTGCTCAAAATATATTTCGAAAGCGAATTAAAATTTAATTATTTTCTCCCTTCTTAAAAAAGGACTAAGTTTTCTGCCTGATGTCTTGAAGTTGCATTTCTGCCTAACTTTGTGGTCTTCCAGCTGCTGCCAGCTCTGTAAGGCTTTATTCTGATACTGTCCTGGCTTTGAATGACTGGACATAAAACACGTTTTGTGGAAAAACCTGTCATGAAAAGAAATACTTCCATGCAGAATTTTCATTTTCTGATAGCACAAGAGGCCCGTCCTGCTCCACGAGAGAGGGTCCAGTGAGCAAGGCGCAGGGAATAGACTTCCTGATGTGAAGTCCTGGATCTACGATATGGGGACAATTACAGAGCTGGCAGATCTTCCCAGAGAAGTAATCAACCCAGGGAGAAACACGCTTGAAATAAACATTCTGTTTGGACAACTAATGTAAAGATTGGCTTTAATTCACAATATAAACAATGCTAGCCTTGGAGATGTTTTCTTCTAGCTGCTTCCTAAGCAGCACTAACTCCTCTTTGGTGAGGGAAATGGAGACAGCTTCCAGAGAATGACTGACTAAATAAGATTAACCAGGAGGAGGTAAGTACTTTATTTTTCCTTTTGATCTCTTAGATAAGACATTTTCTGGACCAAACAAAAATCTCTTACTGAATTACCAGGAACAACTGTGAGCTAAAATTTGCGTGTAATTTGCAGCTGACCAGCGTGGACTCCTGGCACCAGAGCTGGGAGGAGCCTCTGGCAGGACCACAGGGTGTCACTGTGGGCAGAAGCTCTGGATCAGGGTTTGCCTCCACACCGCTTCGGAGCTCCCTAAAATTTACTCATTCCGAAATGATACCACTTATTTGACAGCAGAGTACTTCTTTCTGATTGCATCAAGCTCAATCAGAAATCTGGGGTGTCTGCTGTGGTCTGACCCTTGGCAAGAGGAGTTCATCAGTCCCTTGTTCTGCTGCGTGTTAAGGGGAGCTGAGTGGTGTTGCAGGCGAAATGAGTCCCACAGGAGTTCAACACGTGCTCAGTGCAAATCCTGCACCAGCAAAACAAACTGGGTGGAACAGAATGTTGGAGGGAAGTGAAATACAACCATTTTACCCCTGACTTCATTAGGCCATAAGCAACAGCAAGTTTTGCCATTGACTTAAAAGTCAGTATTTTATCCTATATATGTATATATATGCAGCATGAATTGTTAAAAAAAAACCCAAAAAGAGAAAAAAGGCAAAATACTTTCTCATTTAACAAACTAGTTCTAGAGTTAGTGCAACTGGGAAGGAACTTCAGCCCACAAACTGCCTCTTCATCAGAACCCTTGCTTGTTATCCAAACTAAGTAATAACAGTCCTATCAATATTCACGACATCATTGAAGGTCCAGGTTAATACATTCCAATCAGTAAAAATAAATGAGACAAACTGAAGAAAACTGCTGAGATTACTGATGTGAAATTTAAAATCCTTGGTGTATCGGGAAAGTTGTTGGTAAACTCAGGTCTCAAAATGAGCAAAGACTTAAAAGATACGTGATGATCTAAATATGACCCTTTTATGCACAGTTACTTAGAATGATTAAAATCTCCCATCTAGATGGAAATATACCTTAGAAAACAATCCCTTATTTTTGCAGCAAATAAATGTAGACCAGGATGATACTGATTTTCTGGCATGAACCAGAGGGGAACTGGACAGCCATCATTTCTGGGTGCCCCAGGCAGTGCTGGAGGGCTGAACTAAACTACGAGGAAACCTTAGAAAATTAGACTTTCACGGGGATACAGAACAAGTCAAAGGACAAAGACTGCAAAGTAGACCTAATTCACAATATGTTGTCTCAAAGTTGTCCAGCTGTGTAGAAGGAAAACTCACCTCATTGTGAGGTTACACTGCCACAGAGTCTATTCTGACACAACAGACATCAGTAAAGATTGCATCTTTGCTGTATGGACCAAGGGCAGTTTCCACACTCATAGCATACTCTCACCTGGCCTGACACCTGCCAGTGAAAGATAAGACTCACATGAGGCAAATAGGAGAGCAGTAGAAATAAAAAAGGTTTTTGAGAGGTTAGAGGAAGGCCAGAGCAGTCAAGAAGCTGCTAGCAAATACTCAGAGAAATAGGTTCAAAGAGCAGAAGCATGAGTCTGAAACGAGCGTGCCCAAGCAAAACAGACTGCCAGACTACTACATTTTTGTTAATAATTACTACTTTTTAACCAAATATTTAATGCTTATACTCAAAAAACTTCCCGAGCAGCTTGCAATTATTTTGTACATTGACTAAGTCACAGCAATGTTATTAGTTTGTGAAAAGACTCAACATAGTCACTAAGTACTTTCAAATAGAGAAGGAAGACAAGTACCTTGAGAAGACAGCTACCCAGGGTTGCGAGTCCATCAGTGACACTGGACAGTATTAGTAAAGTGCCACTTTACATCTGCTTGCTTGCTTTAGGTTCAGTCTGTGCTCAAGTGACTGAAGAGGCTGAAGATCTAAATACGATACTGAGGCAAAGATCATGAAGTAAAATCCATGATTACCAGAAATACAGTGCTAGCAAATCCCTGGATAAACTTTGAAACCATTTTCTAGTAACTTCGTGTGCAGGAATCAGTTGTGATGGAAAATGGCTCAGAATTGACCTACCGATCACAATCTTTGTATCAGTGTTACAGCTGCAAATGCCATCACTGGGAGCGATTCCTTTCTCGGCTGGGAGCTGCAGGAATATTCTAAGCTCTAAAATAAAAACCAGCAGCAGCAGCCAAAACCAAAAAGAAGCCCAGCCAAACGTTTCTTAGCATGCTGTATCTCATAAAACCATGCAAAAAGTATCCTATCTGAATGTGTTTGTACATTCTGGAAAGTGACATTTGCCGTGGGAGAAGGAAACATACAAAACAATAAAATTTTTCCTTAGCCAGTGATTATTATTGCTGCCTTAGCAATTTCCTTCCTTTTGGAATAATACCTGAAGGATTTCAGTAAGAATGCTTTGTAAAGCTGGTCCTGGCCAGCTGCTTGTGGCTTGCTTGTGGTTAGAATGCACATGCAGAGAGCTCCTCGCACACATGTATCGTCTTACACGGGAATCAAGTCAGCTCCTAATAATAGTTCTTCTTGGGGGTTAGGACCCTTTATGCAGAAAAGAAGATGCAAATATCAGTTTTGTAAAGCCATTGTTGGGTTTCCCAAGCTTTCAAAGAGTCAGCAAAACAAGGTTTCATAATCTCATTCTTGCCTTCAGCACAACTAGGTGGGCCAGAACAGCCCAGGGCAATCATTGTTAGCTCAGAATAAGTCAGCTGTAATTTCCAAAGGCAGTTTTCAGAATTTCGACTAACCTTACTACAAACCAGAGACAGAGGGGACCCTGGCTTTTGTTTTACACATCTCCATCTGTGCTGCCACGATCAGAAACACCTTGCTGTGATTCCTGTGGAATGAGCTGCTCCACACCCTCCTGTGGGATATGCTGTACGCATTAAAGCCGAAGTCACACACCAGCACCAGCGTTTCAGCAGGCTTGAAAGCACACTTTGAAACACTAACAGCCTGCTTGCTGGCTACTGCATTTCAAAAACAGACAGGAAAAACCTAATGTTGGTCAGGATCAAAAAAAATCATCCAGGTCACAATTCTTTAAAGGGAAAGCTCTTTTTTCTCCTCTACCCCCTGTTCCTGCCCCCCTCCCCTTTTATTTTGAAATTCATCAGTACAATTCCACTTCAAAGAGAAAAGGATACAAGATAGCACTTAGCTATGTTCAACAAACGTGCTGCTTTCAAATAAACTGGGCTTTGAGGTTAAATGGCTCCCTGATTCTGCAGCTGTCCTGCAGATCCTAATATAACAGGGAAAAGGCAGAACAAGTGCTTCAGCTGATCCCAGAGAAGCTGCTCTTTGGAGGTGGCCAAGGAAAGGGCAGGACAAGTTCACCCAAAATCTTTGCTTTCTACCACTACCTGAGAACAGCTATGGCAGGGAACTTTAGAAAGACTTGAAGGCAGTACTATCACTACATGCCATCAAGGGGTGGGGGCTCAGTGCAGAAATGCTTAGGTTATGGGATGTCCAGGCACCGGGATAAGCCATACTGTAGGGTGCAATAGAGCTCACTGCTGTACTGAACTTTCAATCTGCCTTGCTCATGTTCATGTTCTGTGTGACTTTCTCTGCGTTCTCTGCCTAATCAGAACAAAGGACATGGCCTCAGGTGAGAAACACAACCTTTACAATGCACCTTCATCTACTCAACATTGCTGACTCTGTTAGTGCAGTTTGGTTCCACAGGATGAATAATACCAAGACATCAATTCTCTGTGAGACATCTGCATGCTGGGTATTCCAGGGAAAACAGGAACAAAGAAGGAGCATGTCACTGTGCTTCATTCTGCTACTCTCATAGTCTCTTGATCCTCCAGCAAAGCCATTTGAGAAAAAAATCAGAAGTGGTTTTAGATACAGACACAGGAACAGAGCTCCTTTCAATAGACATAAAGCTTAATTTTACCCTAGGACTGCTTTGCTTACTGTAAAAAGAAACTCAACTGGTCCATCTGATCTTGTTTCCACCAGCTGATGGCCCAGGCAGCTCAGACTTACAGGAAAGCAAAGCTAAGCTCTGCAGCTCCCTGCACTCTCACTGAGTTTCTGCAGCCTTCTGTAGCTGGCAAAATCTTTCACGATTGATACGTTCAATTCATTTAGTCTCTGCTAACTTTAGGTCAAGCTTCATTAAATTCCCACTTTTGATGTATTTTGAAGTGGAGTTTTAACTTCAGTTAGCCATATAAAGAGTTAAATTTTGTCACTAAAAGCTCAATAAATGGGCTACCTTGATTGATGCTCTAAGTGCAACCCCTTCCCAATATTCTGAACATAATGAGGTTAGTGCTAAAAGCTGGATTCTCTCTCATCTATCTGCATTATCTATTTATTCCGCACACGTCACCATGGTAAATGAGTGCTGCATTAAGTACTAAATAGCAGAGGTCAGAAAAACCCTGTGTTGTATTCTTTTCCCCTCAGCAGGGCTGAAACATCTATTAATGGATTTTAGTTTATTACCTGATGTGAACTAAAAAAATGCATTGAAAATACCGGTATTAGCGCATTATTGAAGTTCGATTTAAACGTAATCTCAAAACAAACAATTTTGACATCCTCATTCAAAAAATTTCATCTTATAATGTTTAAATGGACTTAATTTCAAATATTCTCTGGAATTTTTTGCCATTTAACACCCTGACACCCACGAAACACAAACAGAATCTTTGCCACTGGCTAAACTAGACACATTTTGATCCAAATTCTTTTTTTTAAATGCACCCCAGCTTGCATGCTAATGTAGCTATATTAAATATAGCTTAAGTATTTTGATGATAAGAAGTAACTACACCTAGGCACTTCATTTTTTAGCTAGAAAACTCACCATCTATTCAGAATTCTCAGCAAAACCTACTATATGAGGTGCATAAGTATTTGGCAGAGTGCAAATCTGTTAAGAGCTCCTCTAGCAAAATATTAAGCCTTATGAATGCAATGAAGTCAGGATCTGTCCAGCTAACTTCCTCCCCGGGTCAGGCAGCCATGCACACTGCCATTCCCTCCCCACGGCACGGCTCTGCCGCGCTATACACACGGAGGTGATAACAAATGTAAACATTCCACCAGCTTATCGGGCCCGGCGCCGAATGACCAAGCAGCTGGAGAGCTGTAACGTGAAGCCATGTATATTAAAAATGATTTGCAAATAATCTCCCGGGGTGGAAGAAGGCTGTTTCTATGGTGCTTTTGTATAAGGAACAAGGAAAACAGACGAAGGGTACAAGGTTCAGCCTCTAAAAATACCGCGTTCACTCTCAGATAGTTCCACGGACATTGACCCTTCCAACAGAAAACCAATGGGAGGCAGGGAGCAGGAGGGACAAGTAAAGTCACGGTACACATTAGGAGTTTAGCTGCACTGGTAAATAAAGAAGTATTTCAATTCATCTCCTGGGTATTCAAGGCTGGAACAAGAGTAATGGATTAATGCAATTCCACCCACAGTGGGAGCAAGTAAAGCTTTTGGGGTTTTGGCTTTTTGTCCTCTCAGCTGCACCACTTCTCCGATCTAGGCAGAAATCCGAGTTCTGGTTGTGAATATCCAACCTCTGTTTCCATCCTCCAGAGCTTTCTCAGGCAGTGTTTGCACCCTGGACTGCTCCATCTCACGGAGGAACAGTGGGCTCTGGTGAATGAGAGGGACTCATTCTTGTTTTGACTAAATTTACTCACTTCAGCCAACAAGGAGAAACTGGTTCATAGGGGTTATGTGTCATGTAAAATGTATCTGTACAGTCAATCAATAAACACTGAAAATGAAGGAAGCATGGATAAAAACAAACATAAAAAAGTCAGTAAAATAAGTGAATTTTGACCAGAACATGCATAACAGCTTTTTGTTTTGACTGTCTCTGAGCAGCTGTCAGACCCTTCACTGTTTGGTGACTAGAGAGACAGTCCAGACTCTATTTGGGCTCTATATGAAATAGTACATGTTTCCTACTGTCTCATACCGTGTGGTTTACACAATTACTAAAATATTCACAGGGAATGTTTCTATTTGTGAATTACTGTGTTCATGACCTCGAAAACAGTGAAAATATAGCTGGTTGCTTTGGTGATAACCCTCAGTTTAGGCACAGCACCGCTCGCTGCATCCCAACCAATTCAAGCCTTGTCCTCCAGACTGCTGTCCTTACTGCACTGCAGGGAGCATAACAGCTCTTCAGACAAGTGCTAACAGTGATGCATAAAATCCTCATCCTCTCATGAAAATGGAGCATCTTCATGAAATGGAACATTTTCATGGATGATGCAAAAAAACACCTTTTTTTTTTAAATTCATATTTCTTTTTGGAGGCTGTGAGCCGCTCCTTCTGGGCTGCATAAAGAGCAGCTCAAGCACAGGTTCTTGAATTTTTTTCTTTTCTTTTTTTTTAAGTCCTTGAGCTTTCCTTTTAGTTTTCATGGAGTCTGTATTTACACTGCATATGTGTGAGGAACTTTTGCTGGGCCTTGTCCCAGGGACTTCTGTGAGCCTGAACTGCAGAATAAATTCAGAGTAAGCCAAATAAAAGAGCATGTGAGCATTGTGCACATCGGTAAGAAAAAGGGATGCTGTTTGCCACTGAACATTTGCAGTCACACATCAGCCTGCAAACAGCAGGGTATTTTCAAGCACAGACATTTTCATCTCTGTCCTGGAATCCCTATCACCTGTCAGGTCTTGTGCAATGTTTACTTTATATATTTCATTGTTTCACTGTGTCAGACAGTCCTTTCCAGCACAGGCTGAAAGAACACGAAGGCCCTCACTGCCCTGACAAGAAGTGCCTGATCTCTGAACATCCTGGTGCCACTGGTGAGGTACACTGTGCTACACCAGTCCTCTGGTGTGAGGGGACACGAATGTTTTTCATCGCTTATTGGAATACCTCCACAGACTCCTGGAGTGATATAAAAAGAGACTGAATACTTAAATGGCATGTACATTTAGCATATAGAAACACCAACTAGTTTGACCAAAGAAAAAATACAGTTAATGAGAGTTTTTATTAACGTCCTGCTTTTCTGAATGCTCTGTTACCACATTAGAAGCCTAAATTTGCAATTGAAAACAGCTGCTCTTTGGCTTACTCACTCTCCCTAGTTCTTGGACAAAACTAAGCAGTATGTCCTACCAGAATCTCAGTCTTTTGAAAAACATATCAGTTTCCATGGACTCTGAGACCAAGAGCTTTTTGCTGAGATTTTTCCCTGAGAAAGTATAGCCGAACTGCTTGACAACGGCCAGCAACACCTGCCTCCTAGTAAGTAGGTCTTTTTTTGATCTCAGTTTATTTTGTCTTGGAAGAAAAAGAACTGTGTGATCATTAGATCTAAAACCAAACATATTCATTCACCTAGAAGCATGATCCAAGTAATATTAGTCACGAACATTAACGCTGGGCAAAGCGACTCACATTAATCCCATCAAGAATGTGGTGCTGGTACAGTTTGCATCAGCAGAAAAGCACATCTGTCTGTGGTAATGAGATTTATGGTGCAGGGAAAGTCCGGGACTGTCTAAAACCAATTTAGCATAAAAACCTCAACTACTTTGGGTTGTCATGGAATTGACAAAGGTGTAAGGACAGATTTTCCTCCACCACCCGCCTGGCTGTGTTGCTTGCTGCTGCACTAAATACCGAGACTGCCCATGAGGCATCTCAGCAGAGCTCTGGGGAAGTGAGAGTACGGCATGGGTAACCAAAAATCAGCTAGGGAGGAGAAAGCAAAACTGCTAATGCCCAAACACAAGCTGCAAGCACCTTCCTTGTCTGGAGACAGGTACAGACTGCTTTTCTTCAAGTTATGATTTCCAGCATTCAGTAAGCTCAGAAGTACTGTGCTATACTGGGAAGATAGGTTTTATATTGCTTTTGCAGTGATCATACACCCTTCCTGCTTTGAAACGAGATTTGCAAAGCACAAAAAGGCAGCTCTATTTCCAAACACTGAGTAACATTCACATTACCAGCAAGGAAGTCAAAACGGGCAACAAAGCAGAAAGGAGAGTTGGAAACAGCAAATACGTAGGAAATTTAGATACACAGAAATTTATCCTGATGTTTACCCACATTCTAATGCTTCAAGAAGACTGAACACTTTGACATAAGTTGAAGAGCCTTTGCCAGCCAGACTGTTTGATGTTGTGCTGGCTCTGTGACAAAGCCAGTCTGTACAGGAACGCTGGCATTGTTTTCTGATCAAAGCAAGCCCTAATGGCATTAAACCTGAGTTGTGGTCTGACGTGCTTTCTTCCCTCAGCTATCACTTCTCTACTTTGCTACCAGCTTTTTCTTGAGCTGTTGCATTATGATATTCTGCTAGTTTAAGGTATGCTCAGGCTTTTATTTTGGATAATAAGAATTGATATTAAGAATTGATAATAAGACAGGAGCTTGTGTGTACACAGAAAAGGTTGTGATGGTGATGCTCAGTTTCTGTTGACTTCAATGATCTTGCAAGGGTAAAAGGAAGCAGGAGAGCTTTAACAAGTGTTGGATTAAACTCTTGTGTAGTGTAATAGTTGAATATGTCTTTAAAACTAAGCACGTGCTTATGTTCCTAGTATAAAAGGCAGACATAGGGCAACTGTGGCTATGGCAGGATGTGAGTGGGTCACCCCTTTAGCCCATGCACCACCCTCACAGGATGAGATGCTGCCCATTTGTGTAGTTCTGTCACTTTACATTTGTCTTTGCCTTCAGAGACAGTAAAAGTCTTATAATTTCAAATAAAAGTAAAACTGATTAGATACTATGAAATCAAACATCAGATGCTCAGAAAATACAGCTCCATTGATGGCAAGCAAAGCACAACAGATTTAAGCAACTTCATAACTCAAGTCTCAGTTTGCTAGTGCTAGTTTCTCTGCTCAGATGTGACATAACCCATCTGAGAGCTCTTTACAGAGAGCTTACACATAGAGTTAAGGGTTTCTTCGTTGCTATGTTCCTTCACAAGCTCATATTGTCCACTTCAATCACTGTTGCTGCTGCAATTCAAATTTCTCTTTTGTTGACTGTGATTGCAATTATATACTGTGCCAGCCAGAGTCAGCATGAGGAAATGTGACAGCCAGTGGTGCTACAGGCTGGGTATGAGTTCCTGTAGTCACATTTATCACCTGCCTTTAAATCATTCAGTGTGGTCTAACACTGTCTCCTTGGAAGCAAGGAAATCAAGCAGACTCTTCTTACAGTTTTTGAGTAGCTGTCATTGGTTTAAAGTGACTTAGCCTTAGCAGATATTCCATCTTCACTTTACAGCACAACTGACCTGACCAAAAATAGGTGAAGACATATCCCTGTCAAAGCTGTGACAGGCATCAGGGATGGAGGAGAAGACTTAGTAAAAAACAACTTTTAGATCTTTTTACAGAGCAACTCAAGCTGAATTTATGATGAAGTTCTGAAATGTCCAAGCACATTTTATTGCCTTCTGGTTTCCAGACAGGTCTGCATCCAGAACACCAGAATACCACAAAAATGCTACTTTTTTCCCCTGCAATCAGAAGCAGCTGCAACAGAAGGCTATAGAAAAGTCTGCTCCTTAGAGTATGCCTGTCTCTGTTTTTCAAAAGAAGAGAAGTTTAGATAATCTGAGTAAACTTTGCAGGGGCATCCAAACATTTAGAATTGCATTAGGACACACATTTCAGACTCTTGCAAGCATATCCTTCACTAGCTCCTTGCTCCTGATTAAGGCAGTGGAATACTCCACTGGGTAAAATTCAAGGGACAGGACTCTCGTTTACCCCAGCTCTAACAAAAAAATGGTGGCCTTGACAGTATCACTTGAATTCTCTGCTGCTCAGTTTCCCCACTGATCCAGGGAATCGCAAGCAATTTGTTGGAGTGTCAAGTTAGCACCCTTACTATTATTTATTTTTCTTCTTTTATTTTTTCTTCTTTTATTAACTGCATCCATTTGCAGTGATGAATTTACTATTTTTGGAGACAAATTGTATTCAGCATCCCACTGAATTCTATTCAAAATCCAGTAACTGATCAGCATTTTGGGGTTTAACCAGCAAGGTGTCAAGAGGCCGTAGGAGTAGCTGACTCTGAAAGCTGAAGACATACAGCAACCTCAGAAGCTGTGCAGCACCTTGCCAGGTGAAGATCACAAAGGCTTTTTTTAGTATTTGCACTTTCATTGTAAACCTATTGTCTGCCTTTCCAACCTGGCTTTACAGTCCTTGAATTCAGCAGGTTTACACAGCTACCTGCACACACCCTGGTCAAAACACTTGCCCGTATTAAGCAAGTGACATCCTATGGAAATATGCATGAACCTCATGCATGAACCTCATGGTGAAGGGCAGGAAAATGAAGCTGCTTTTAAAGTTTTTATTTTCGTCCAACTTTACGTAAAATTTAAAAACAGGACAAGGTTATAATTTAGCTAAATAACAAATTCATTAATACTAGTTCCCACTATCTAGAAAGAACAAACAATATCTAAATAAACAAATCTAAATAAGTGAAGACAAATACTAACTCATGGGCTTATATGGAAGTTGGCTGAAACTTGCAGCAATCCTGACTCATAATAAAAATGATTTATTTAAAGACTTATTATGAACATTGCAGGAAAGGTGATAACAGACATGCACCACTTTGTTTACAGTAAAATTTCCTGTAAATTAAAGAGTTCTTATTCTTTGTTTGGTTTTGATTTGGTATTGTACCAAGTATCTGTTTATAAAGGGAAATATGACGGTACAAAGTGTACAAAGTGAATTGCAAAAGAGATTAACAGTCAAGGTGAATTTGCTTTAAATTAAGTCCTAGCAACACAGACAGTGCAGATTCCATTAAGGTAAAGAAAGTCGGTCCAAGGCAGATCTTCCAGGCACTGTTCTTGAGAGCTGAACTACCTGAAATTCAGGGCAGAAAGCTACTCTCCAAGAAGATTTGACAAAAAGATTCAAGTGACTCAGTGATATGGCAGGAAAACAATGTTGCAGAGCACAACAGAGGACAAGTTTGATGTAGAGTAGGCACTGTGTTCCAAGGGATTAAGTGTTGAGGATTTTACCCTTTTTGTGGAGTTTTTTTGTTTATAACGCTCCCCAAACAGCTTATTAAAGAATCTTTCTGAAGTCATATTTGTTTGACAAAGTGTCGCAACCTCAAATCATCCCATTCCACAGAAAATCTTCTGTGAGGACTCTCGGATGAAGATGATGTATTCACAGTTGAAAAGGAATGATGAAAACACACATTATATGTTTTATCAGAAAGCTAGAAGAGAATCTGTTTTGTAGAAGCAACTCCTTGGGTTGAAGGAGCCCTGGAACCAGCCTGGTATCTCTAGAGATCGGACTTCATGGCTCTCCAAAGTCTCCACCCAGGGAAAGAACATGTTTGTGGATGGAAGCACTGGATCTAGGTCATACTAATTCTCCTTGCACATATAACCAAGATTTACATTGATGATAAAATTAAATCGTCGATTTAATGACATAAATTAATGACATCATCTGAAGGCCAGAAATTACCTGTGTTCATGGGGTTTACTCCAAACAGTCCTAAGATCCATTATTTGCTATTTAGTGCTCCAAAATTAGTGCTGGATTTTTAAAATCATGTAGTTAATCAAACCAGTTTGCAGCCAGTCCTGTGTGCACAGGCTCAGTGGTTTAGAAGGTATGTTGGCACTTACCTGGGGGCATGTGTTCATTCATGATGACGAGTGATGCTGGCGTGGGCCTTCTTTTCCTGATCTGTAACAGATATAAACCAAGGAGAGTCATTAGGGCCCATCAATTGCCACACACACAAAGCAAAGCAAAAAATCTGTCTGGCGTCCTCCTGAGTATAGACCAGGCAAAGTTGAAAACAAAACTATTTAAAGAACAGCGACACTTCACTGTCTTACTGACAGCTTGTCTGGTCTGACAGCGATCAGGGTCATGCTGCTGCTTGTTCTGGGAGAACAAAGGCACAGGGAAAGCTGTCCAAAATACCTTTAGGATTTGTAATCATCTTGACTTAAGTTTTTGGATACGTGTTGCTGAAAAATATCAGTCATATCTTAAAATATTGACATTTAGCTCTGCATCAGGAAGATGATTACAGTGGTTTGTGAGCTTGTATGTGCAAATACCTAGTACTGCCATAGCTCTCACAAGTAATAATTAATATTTTGCAGTGCATTTCAGAGTTGATATCGCAGGCATGCCTTCCAATGCACTTCTATTTCTAAACTGTGGTCAGATGTGTTACTACTGTTCTTTAACTAAAAATACTCCAGTATTGAAGACTTTAAAAAGATTATTTCCAATATAGCATATTTTATGTACCAATATATAGTCCTGAATTGGATACAGTTCTTCAGAGTTTATTTGGGCAACTGCTTTTGTTCCATTAACAGTGGCTGAACTGCATGGTATTGGACTACCCTCCAATAAAGCACACATTTGCATTGAAAGCTTTGTGTTGCTTCACTAAAGCCTCCAGGCTTGATATTCTATTGAATTTAAGAGAGGGACCAGGAGCATTTAAGCTAGAAACCATTCTGACACAAAACCTCAATGTCAGTGCGTTTGTTCTTTTTTATTTGCTGAGCCAACATCTGTATTTAGCCGGGTTCAAATTTTGCTTTCAGAGGTGTAAATGGAAAATTACATCATCAGGGTTAATGGGTTTATTCCAGATTAGTGTAACTGTAGCTGACTGTAGAATTTACTATTTTAATTTCATCACACACCCACAGTGAAACTGTATAGCACTCGGAATCAATCTCTCAACACAAAAAAAAAAAAGGACTGCCCATAAATACCGGGCAGAAAATAGGCTACAGCATTTCAAAAGCCATGGGAATTCCAGGAAATCCTAATCCTATGGTTCTCACAGATTTCAGAAAAATACCAGAACACATTCTGCTTGAATTCATGGCAGGACTGTTCTGTAAGGTAAGGACACCTCGCAGCTCAGAAGTGCCTATGGACAAAATGAGGACCCGCAGCAATTCTTTTCTGCACCCTTCTAATATTTCGCATTCAGTGGTCACTCACAACTCGCCTTCTTCTGCAAAGGTGTCTGCCTTTTAAGAGACATGACATCAGAATATTCAGGAAACCAGATGCCTGTCCTAAAGGTGCAAATAATTTCATAGCTAATGGTATGGAACTGTCAAGGTTATAATATTCCCCTGGTATCATCTAAAATGAGACGTACCCAAATAGAAGCAAATGTTGAGAAGGACTTGCACTGAGAGAAATATACTGGGTCACCCAATTAAGATTTATCCAGTTTTCTCACAAGACTCCCTGTGACCTTTTTTTATTCACAGCTACACATATCTGTACACAGTAATAGATATCTTTTCCTCTTTAGACATCTGTACTGATATATATAATCAGTACAGTGGGTATATATATATATATATAGGTAAAATTATGTGTATCTTTTGGGAGTGAGTCAAAACCTAAAATAGCACACACATTATTCCAACAAGGACATAAGTAAGGCATGTTTCCATACGTATCTATTTTTCAGACATGTAAAACACTGTAAAAATTACATAAAGACTGTACAAAGCCATGAGAAATACAGGAAGTAACTGAAGTGATGGCTGTTGTGCAAAACGTTAATTGTATTTTCTCATGTTAAAATGAATGGTAAATAAGACGTCTTCTTCCCAATCTTTCCATTAGGTACCTATTATCAAATTTGTGTTTTGCTTTATGTACATGTAATATCCTTGTGTCGATTTGTTGAGAATGTATTCATGGGAAGTGTAAGCATTAGGGTACAAGTGCAGTTACAAAAAAGGCACAACAAAAATACACCAATAAACCCACCCAAGGTGAAGAAGTCTTATTCTGGCTAGAGGACATATCCTTCTCCCTCTTTAGGTATATTCAACATCGCTATAACCTCCAGAGTATATAATCGACAGTTTCACTAATATAAGCTAGAAAAGCCTTTAGGCCACAATTATCACTTGTTCTTACCCACGTCTTGCCCCATTCCCACCCCATTCCCTCAAAACAGCGAAGGAAACTCATCTTCCTTACCTGCTCAGCTGCCTCGGGATCTATCTGGCTCTGAAACAGGGGCACAGCAAACTGTATTTTTTTGGGGCTGTTGGGCTCCATCGTGGTGCTGAGGTGAGTCAAAGGAGAGAAGAGCCTGGAGTCTGAGACTGGGTCTGTGCCTCTGTCCCGGCGCCGTCCCCACAGCCAGGCTGAGAGCTCCGCAGTAACAGCTGTAACTCCCGACTTAGCCCGGGAATCTGCGTGAGCCGAGCAACTCCCTTATTCCACATCCACAGAGATGCCACTGGCTTGGCTATTTTCTTTTTTTTTTTTTTCCCCCTCTTCCCTCTCTTCAGCAGCCCTTCAGATCCTCTCAGCAGAAAGCTGAAAGGAACAATAAGCTAATTGTGTACCAGCTCACTTCTACATATGCCAAGCATTCACTCAGAAGCTAATTGAAAATGCAATACTAGCATTGCATGGCCTGGAGCCTTGGGATTTGAAAAAGAGGATCTCTCCACCGTATATTACTAACTGGCTGCTCAGAAGTGCAATGCAAGCTCCCTCTGAGTATTGCTGATGGGCTCTTAATTATTGATGAACACAAATCAGGAAGTTTTCAGATTTTGGGGGTGGAGGTAGCAGGAGGGGTGGATGCAATAATTCGATCTCTGTTACAGTGTGCCAGAACTGCTCTCCTCTTTTCATATATCAATTGCCTTTGCTCTTTCAAATATTTTTTAAAACTTAACAGTTTTAGACTCTCCTAAATCTTACAGGAAGATTTTTGGTGATGATGCTACAGAGTTGCCCACAATTTCATGAAGCTTCTCTGGTGGGTTTGCACCTTAGGCCTGGTTTGCAGATTCAGACTGTGATTGCTTTTGGTGGGCTCCATTCCATGTGACTCCAGACACTGGGAACAGCCACGTTTGAGCCAGCTCTCTGGGCTCCCCCATGCTAAGCACATCAATGGGCACCTCATTCTATCAGAGTTAAGCGGGATATAATGTTTACTCAAGATCACATTTTCTCTCCATTAACTCTAGAAAAAGGAAGGATGATTCAGACTAGTTAAATCACTTTTGGATGACTAAAATTCAGAGGTTAAATCCTACTTAAGGCTACAAAATCTATGCCTCATTCCAAGATCAGGAAAATAATTTGGTCAATCATATCAATAGTGCTCCTTTGTGAATATAGTTGATTTTCACTTGTCATTTCATGTTAATTCAAAAGAAGTGTGTGGAACAATACCCAGCAACCACTGACTTAACCTACCTCTTTGCAAAACTCAGAGGAATTTGAAAACGTTCTTTGTTCAGGCCACTGAGAGCACTAAGGATTTTCACAGCTCACCACAAGCTTATTGAGTCACTGAGTACTTTCCCACCTGTGCCAGTGGAGGAGGCGGGGAAGGAGCGAGGATTGTGGATGAGAACAATGCACTGGCCATACACACAGAACAAACCAGCAAATCAGAGACTAAAAACTTGTTTGGCTTTAATTTCTACCAATTAAAACTGTGACACGTTATCGGAACGCCAGGCTGTTTCTGAACAGAGGCAAGAACACGAGCTAGCTGGTTTAGGTAGGACCTGATAAAGCTCAGGAGGTGAGGATGCACTAAAAGCTAAGGATCCCGTTGGCTCAATGATCAAAAATAACTCTCAGTGAGGGCCAAAATTCCCCTCCTCATCCAAATCAGAACTGCTGTGAACCACAGTGGTTTCCAGCTGACAGCTAGTAGCTGGCAGCTTTCCTGTTCGATTTCCTGTGATAGTTTAGGGGGCATTAACTTAGACTTTGGAACCACAGAAAAGTCTGCTTGGTGGGGGCCTTCTGGAGATACTTGGTCCCACCAGCTGCTCGAAGCAGGGCCTGAGGTCAGGTTATTCTGGGCCCTCTCAGTCTGAGTCCTGAATATTTTCAGTGCTTAAGTGAATGCTTAGTTTCATATACCACAACAAATGAAAGAGATGCACAGAACACTGATATTCAGTGTTTCATGTGACCATTTTTAAGCCTTCACTATTCCTACAAAGACAAAACATAATTTGCTTTATAGACTTCCACAATTAGAGCTGGAGTGCAATTGCAGCAGTTGTGCTGGCACAACTAAGTCTAAGACACTAAAGTGAGAGAGGCACACACTGCTTTCACTAGGGCAACCAGGGAGTTGTTTTCAGGACAGTCTAATTATCCAATTTCACAAGTCCTTCATGCACAGATGTGCCATTATCTTCAATGGCAGCTTCAGACATACCAGGGGTATGTACACACCCACAGGGTTACACCCGGGAGAGGACATACATGGGGATCTCAAGTTGTGGCTTTCCTCTTGTATTTTCACACTTGAAAGAAAATAATGCTTGCAGTCCCAGATAATGTGAGAAAAATGTTTTCCAGATGTGTTGCTACTATATGTATTAATAAATGGTATATTTTAAATATCAAGTTTCTCTAGAAAAAACCTGGTTGTCATAAAATATCCATTCTAGCTGTCTTCGAAACTTCATGTATTAAATTGTACAGTTGCAATTCTGGTATATGTTACTGATTACAGGAGCTACAATTATCATTGCAAAGGCTTAAAATTTCTTTTGTTAATGATAAAGTAATTTGAAAAAACATATTCAGATAGTAAAAATTTATTAAAATATTAAATGCTCAAAGGATTATAGCAGTGTGTTACTCCTCTAGATTGCTGGACATTGCTGTCTAAAGCAATTGTGTCTCAAATGCATTTTTATCAATGGTATACTAGAAAAAAGCTCAACAACCTTACAAAAAACAAAGAAAGAAACCACTTTTTGGCAGCTTCTGAAGGGAGACGGACAACAAGACAGAACAAGACACAAGGACAAAGCCTTAATGGGGCTGCCATGGCTGGGAGAGAAGCCCTCAACGATGGGATGTGGAAGTATTTGCCTCCTGCAGCTTTTCTCGCTGTGCCTATTTGGAGCTGGCTGCCCAACAATCTTCACATGCACTAATACAGTAACAGTATTTTTAAAATAGTGCAAGAGGCATATTGAGAGAGCACTCAGAGATAGCATTTCAGGATTCCTACCTTGGCTCCCTCTTACTCCAATTTGCAGCATTAGAAGTCTCCAGGCAAAGTGTGCTGGCATTTTCTATAGACTGCATCATAGTCTGGGGAAGAGCTGAAACACATTTAAGTACTGACAATCCTTATAGCTCATCTTCTGTTTTTAGTGCACTCCCCACAATTTCAGTTTCAGATGCCTTCATGATTCAGCTAAAACTATAATGGAATTAAAAATAATAATAACTGTCCAATAGCTTTCCTTCCTATGTCCTTTGCTATGTTCTGGTATGAAGCACTGCCGTTTAAAATACCCTGCTGTAGGGATGAGCTATGGAAGCACTCACGGCGTAGTTCCTGCTTGAGCAATTTCCCCCGGTGTCTTAGGAAAGGTTTATATCTTGTTTCCAGCCAAAGACAAGGCTGCTGGGATGAGAATTCAAGGGTGTCTGTTCTGCACTCTCTTTGCACAATTTTTGTTGTGGCTGTGATCTGCCTCAGCTCCTCTGGTGTGGTCAGAGACTACTGCAGCATCATTCTTGAGAGGAGAGGAGAGCTGGAGTTCATTGTAAAACAAACCTGTTTGAAGGCTGTTTAAGACTTTGTCTCCTAGATTCACCAGTGCAGATGAAGAGCAGCACTGTGCCAGTACCCTGATCCAACAGGCTGCCTTTGCAGGGCAAGGGCTCAGCTTGGAAGTGGCAATTCTTCCAGTGTGTCTCTTAGACACAACTTTAATCCCCATTGTAGCCACTGACACATGAGTGATTTAACAAAGATATGTTGATCTGTGCTTTCCTTGGGCTCTCCAGCTGACACCTCTCCTCCCAGCAACGTGTCCTCAGCCTATTGCTGGCTCAGCCCCAGCCCCCAGAGGGAGAAACACTGCAGAGCCCATTGGCTTTCTGCTACAGCCAAAAGGGCCTCAGTGTACCCCTTCCTTCTGCCCTTTTCTAACAAACTGTCAAAGAGCTTCTTCCTTGCCTTTGCCCAGACAGAGGCATCAGCTTCACAGCTCTTGGTGTTGGCCACGAGCAGAAAGAGAGAGAGAAAGCCTGAACACTGGACATGGTCTTTGCTGTGCACACCATACCTGTCCATGGACAGATCTTCCTCTTGGGGCTCTGCACTGTGCCTCGCTCATAGGTGCTAAAAGCAGATAGAAACCTTCCAAGAATAAAAAATTACATATTCAAAATGACACTGAAATTTTCCTTTCAAAACAGCATTGCAAACAGGGTGACTCCCACTGAGCTGCTGGAAACACAGCCTGCTATTTATATATAGAAAATGCAAAGAATTTAAAATCTGCAAGGGTGGGAGAATGTAGAGCAGATCTCATCTGTCTCACAAGTACCAAGTGCTGCCACAGGCAAGTCAAGGAGAAGAACAGAAAGTCTTTCTGAGCAGTGACAGAGTCAGTGGGACATTTAGTGAGAGCTGTTGGCCTGGCAACAGCCTAACCCAAATTTCCATCGCCAGTTCTCATCCACAGAATATCAGGTTCGGACTTGTTTATGTACTAACTATATATATGGATACATAAAGCGTAGATAAGTAGAAACATACAGCTATTTCTATTTATACAAGCTCTTTAGTTAAGATAATCATTCCTCAGCAGCACGGTTTTAATCAGAATCAGTTTAAAGTTACTTTATCTGAGCACACAAGAACTTACACTGTCTATTCCAGTCTTCCTCTGAAACTCACAGCTCTCCACACTTTGAAGTAGTGTACAAACATTTACTGCTAGATCCTGTCCACTACCATCGATAGAATATGCACATCCAAAACATAGGATGTGAGCTGGAGTAATGGGACATGACCTGACTAGACGGTCAAAAGATTCTTGCCTAATATGGACTATAGTTCAGTGGTGCAGAAACCAAAAATCTGGTACTGGTTTTAGGAGGGTATTTCAGCAGAAAGAGATGTTACAATTTGCTTCCTTACCAAGAATAGGGTAAATCTAATACAACTTTCAATAAACAGAACCGTGTAGTGTACATAGGTTTTAGAATAAAGTTATATTATGTTATTTCCATATTAAATCCTTAATGCAAAAGCTGTTTATACCACTGAATTAAACAACTGAAATATAAAATTGAGTTGTTACTGTAAATTTTTTTAAACAAAAGTTAAAATATAGAACACATAGAAGATAAACCAAGGAATGAACTTCCACAGTTTCAGAGTCTGAGTTAGAAAACTCCTGTGCAAACACACATTCCCAGGCAGAAAATGAAAAGCCACCAATTAACTATAAAATCTCAGTATGCCAATTTCAGAACATGTTCTTAAAATTCTCATTTTTGAAACTGAGACTCTTCAGATGTCCTTTCTTTCTTGCCTCCTCCTCCCCCTCTGAGAACATGCTAGACTGAAAGAAGTCACAGCAATCCTCAAGGTCCTGCCTGCAGCATCTGCGAGAGAGGGACTGAGCCAGCTGGACACACCTGGAGGCACATCTGGAGGACAGGAGACGGGTTTTGGTGACCTGGGCAAGGTGGCTGGTGCACAATTATTTGCTATTTCCTACATAGGTGTTGGGAGTAGCAGGAATGGGGCTGCTCCATGAGTAGGGACAAGCCAGGAGCCAAGGGGTACCTCAATTTCCAGACTGCAGAGCAAGCAGAACAGCTACTCACTCACTCACTGATGCAATTCTGGCTTGTCACCATGCTGCTGTCTCATTGCTACCATTTCATTACTTAACTGTTGTGCAGGGTTTCTCCTTTTACCCTGACCGAAAAAGAAAAAGATATTTCTGCATGCATTCACCATCAGTCAGCAAGCATCTGTGCAGAATGACGTAATATACAAGCTATAAGGAGTTATCGAGTGATTTTCCTTTTTTTTAAAAAAATTGGCTTGCCTTCTATTGTTAGAACTCTCTTAATAATGTTGTGCATTTTTATTCTATGGCATAAATATGAAAGACTGCCATCACATTTAAAATCACATATGAAAAATCAAATTTGCTTTATGTCAACTTAAAGAGTTTCTTGTTTTTCCTGACAATCAAATCATGTATCATTTTTACATTATCACGTTAATTCACAAGAAAGCGTTGCGTTGGACTGAAGCCATCTAACCAGCAATAATTCTATTTTATGACATCATCCAAGTTTCAGAGTTTTGGCTTTGTTCCCTATGGGAAAAAAATCCCCCAAAAGAAAATTTTTCCAGTAATTCAGGTTTTGTTTTACACTGCTAGTCATGACTTTTTTTGTTTTACACTGCTAGTCATGAATTGCTTCAGTTTCCAAACTGGGCTCTTGTTCCCTCTCCCTAATCAGTATCTTCTTGCGGCCAATTTCGTTGAAAGAGATTTATCTGTAGTGTAACAATGTAAATGTTCTGCCCCGTGCTGTATTCCCAGTGTAAGCTATTTGCCCAGCAGTACCCAAAACCAAAAGGCAGCACAGACGCTGCCCCTCCGCGCTCAGCAGAGCAGTGCTCAGTGCCTGGACTGCACCAGCAAGGCTCCATGTCGTCACTTTAAAGGACACAGCAACCAGAGCAAACCAATGCTGAGGAAATGGTCAGCAGGGAGCATCTTGGGCATCACTAAAGGCAGGCTGCCAAGGGCTTGCACACCACAATTTTAGAAAAAGCGGGATATACAAGGCAGCCTTCCCTCTATGGAGGTCATGGTCAGCAAAAGTACCTGAAAGAACTTCAAGAGCATATCGGTTCTTTTGGCAGTGGCAGGTCCACTTTGAGTTCTGTCTCCAAACAGCATTGCAGAAACCACCAGCAGCAGGAGCCTCTTCTCCTTCCTGCAGCCGGCACCAGGGCCATCCTCAGTCCTTTCCTTTCCAGCTCCCCGACACGGTGCTGTGGGCGAGCTGCAGCTGTGCCTCACAGGCACCACAGCATTAACCCAAATGATGTGGGGCTGCTCCCACCCTTCCAGCTGTGCCTCACAGGCACCACAGCATTAACCCAAATGATGTGGGGCTGCTCCCACCCTTCCTGCTGTTGCCTCCAGCTGCTGAATGCTGAGATGCCTCCGCATTTCAGCAGAGGTAACTTTTGTAGATTTTCACTATAACAGAGGGGGCTAGAAAAATACTCACCTTAGAAAAAAACAATCAAAACTCTCCACTACAAGGCCCTGCTGCACAATGGCTTCCAGCTCCTCCTGTTTGCTACTGGCACTGCGTGCATTGGTGTAGAAGCACTTCAGCTAGGGTATCGATTCCACCCCCAGCGCTGGCATGCTGCCCCTAGGCCCATCTCTAGCGAGCCTGGGACTTATCTCCCTCCCACTTCCAAGCTGGTTTAAAGCCCTCTCAAATCAGCACTACCAACCCATGGGCTAGAATCCTTTTCCCCCTTTTAGTGAATCCCACCTGTCTCCAGCAAGCCTGGTGCCACATGAACCAACCCACGATCCAAAAAGCCAAAATTCCACCAACAGTACAAATCTTTAAGCCGCATTGATCAAGTGGGTTCTCCTGTTACTCCTACAGCCAACTGGCAATGACAAAGGTCACTATCATAGCAAACTTTAGAAAAGCATCCAAAATATCTCTGGCAATACTGTCTGGCTTTATTCACTGCAAATTTGATTGACCAATATTTATCAGCCACTAATAAATCTGTCTTAATCTGCACATAATCCATATCAAATTCCAGGCTGGCAGAAAAAAAGACAACACTAATTTGCAAGGAAAGTAGCAGTTCGAATCATTAAACAAAAGAAAAACTCTCCATGCCCAGAAAACCATTATGATAAGTCACCCAGGTTAGGCGTGTGTTCAGTGATAATGATGGCTGTTCCTCAGGCACAAACACAATTGTCAATACAAGTTGACACCAGCTCAGCCTAACCTATATGACAGATGCACTAAAATAATTTTAAAGCTGTTTCTAGACATTCCTACATCTATGTAAGTGTCACTCAGAAAATATTAGCTGGAAGTGTCTTTAAGAATGGCAAAGATCTGTTATCCAGATTATAGAAAAACAGGTGCTTTTATATCCATTAGTTTCAGCACAGTTTTTAGAAATGTCATTTTGAAATGTCTTTCTTTTAAATTATGGCCAAACCTCAGAAATCTGCCTTCCATCAGCTGGATGAAAATTTGGCAGTATTTCTCAGGATATATTAAACACCAGGATTTGCACTGCTGAGATCAAATGTTCTTACAGGCTACAAGATGAAGTACCTCAGACACTCTGGGTTGTTACCAAGTGACTTTTCTTGGCAGAGCCACAGGAAGTCAGGCTGCTGTCTCCATGGAAGATGCTGCTGGCAGCTACTGCTCGACTGCCACCAGCTCCTCAAGAGCTTTCCTCCATCACTCCCTGAGAGCTGCAGTTGTCACCTTTCCTGAAAAGCCACTTTGAGCAGCTCAAAGGCACAGGACCTACATTAGTGGTCAGGCGGGTTAATTGATCTGTCTGGGGGACGAGGGGAGCAGGCTGAGAAGGTTTTGGGTTTGTGCATTTGCAAAGGAAGGTTGCAGGCACGTGGGTCTCGCTGGCTGATCTTCTGTGGTGCTCTGGAATGGAGCTGCGTGCTCATGCAAGCTGCAAGGCAAGGCAGCAATCTACTGCAACTTAGCACTTGTACGGACTGCCACGTGTCAGCGCTGCCAGAGTTTGCACTCAGCTTTTCAACATGCAGAATAAGGCTTTCAAAACAGTTCTGCCTCTACTTACAGGGACAAACTCTGAGGAGAGGTCAAGACCATCAACTTCTTGGACCAACAACAGAAGTCAACAACTTTAGGAGAGTGGTTTTAAGTGCCAACATTGCTCTCATATTTCCGGGTCCTCTGAACATCTGAAAGCTTTTTGGAAGCCCAGCCCTGAGCTGTCCTGCTGTTCCCCGTTCTGTGTACTGTTTCATCAAATCTATCTTACTTATTTTGCTTAAGAGTAAACCATGCAGAGCACAAAACACTGACACAGATTATAGGCAAAATAAATATTTTATTGGTTTAATATACACTTTTTAAAAGAAATCAGCCCTTGTGTGTCTTCCTAACACAATTTAAAATTTTATAAACTTTTTCATATAATATTGTGATATTTGAAACTATTTTTTGATTAAAGACCTTGACATAGTGTAAAAAGTTTTAGATGATGGAAATGGCAAAGGAGTAAAGAGAGTTCAAGCACAGCCAAAAGGGATATTACATATCCACTAAATGTCTATTTGACCACATAAAAACTCCAATGACTTCCAATTTGCTCCATTGGAACAATCGGATATTCACCAGGCTGACTGAAAATACACTCAGTGAGGGCTGGAGAAGGAAAAGAGATTTTTTCCATTTTCCCCATAATATAAGCAAGGTCATTCATGCATCCCAAGTTGCAAATCCTAATTGCTTTCAGAAGATAGTATTTTTATTGCATTTTGGTTAATATGAAGCAGAAGAGAACTTCCCTTGGTATGACTGCGAGTAGCTGACACCAAAAGAACCACCCCAGTGCTTAAATAAGGCACTTTCCTATAGAGGGATGAGCAAACAGTAAGGAAGCAAATAAAATTAGTTAAAAGTCATCTTCTACACAAAGATAAGGCTTTCAGTGTCAGAACTTTAAGTAGTTTTAAGAGTAACCTCATGTCATTCTACCACTCTGCTAATAGTAACCGCCCCAAGAATTAACAGCAATTTTTACAACAGGATTGTTTCCTTCTTTTGAAGTGGCACTAAGTAACAGCAGTGGAAACCATTATTGGTTATTTCAAGCTCTTAAAGTGGATCAGTTATTGCACAATAAATACCTCATAGAGGTCAGTGTTTTGGGAGGGGTCGTTGTGGGGGTTTTTTCTATTCTTTAAAAAAAAAAAGCTAGGTTGAATGTATATGTGTTATTTATAAATTGGTTACGTCTGGAAATCTTCAAGTTTCATGATGCATCATTAGACAAAGAAATTAGCTACATAAAAATTTACAACAGGGACATACAAATAAATACAAAACCTTTCAGGGTGACACAATTTTGCTGATGCTTTAGGGAAAGTAACGTTAAAGTGTCTAAGTCCTTACAGACGAACTCGAGGAAAGGTCCACATCGCAGAACCGAGCGCCGAACACAGCAGCCCATCTCAGCAGCTTCAACACCTCCTGGAGCAAAACCAACTCGACACTTTCACCAGTGGGTGCTGCCCAAGGCAGAATCCCACAGCACCTCCGACTACATCCAACCCTACAGAAAAAAAAAGGAAGATGAAGACCGAAATTAGATTCTTGGAAGTCTGTTATGTTTTAAGTATGTATTTTGATACTATTCATATCTAAGGCAGGCAAACTGCAGAAATCCTCTTGCATGATGCATTCACGTAAAAAGTCATCACGGAGCACACTGAAACTAAAAATCAAGGACCACTCTATGAAAGCTGACAGTAGAATGGGCCAAACTACAAACTAGCTTATTTTCCAAATCTATCCAGGATCACCAGTATTCTCTGTATTTAACGAATTTCAATTTTGATCACTTGTATTTCACGGGGAAAGTGCAAACAAAGCAAGTTTTAAGTTATCAACAATATTTTATACAATTAAAATAGAAATAAAATCTGGTTCTTGCAGATCCCCAAAGATTACCTGTAGTACCAGTTTCATGGCTGTGTATCTTGTTTTGCAGTTGCAGATCTGCTTTGGGGTGATACAGCTGCTAACAATCCACTTACTATTTCTCTTCTTATTTCACCAACAATAGATTCCTTGATCTGAAAGGGATCAGCCAAAGTTTTAAGGTCAGTAAGTTACATAACCAATGGATAAAACTAAATGATATTGCAGATATGTTTGACACTACCAACATATGAAAACATGCACCACCAAAAAGTCAACTTTCAAAACTGCAAATGGAAAAACATGAGAAGAATGGAAAAATAACCGTAAATAATTCTGAAGTTCTTTCAAATTGTATAAATGAAAACCAAACTAGTTTTGTTTTTCCAGATGGTAAATATATTTGTGTTTTACACTTAGGGTATCTGGTTTTATGCTTAAGAAAAGAAAACATTTCAACTATGCAAAGTTCTGAAAAAAACCATTTCAGGATATATACATCAAAAGCATCCCAGATGCACTACTTTTTGACAAGTTGTTATTCTCCTGAAAAGGAAGGCAGGACTGATCTCCTTCACAAATGGATTACACTGTAGAACAGGTCCAAGTCCATGACCATGAGCCGTTGTTTTCAAATAATTCAAAAGGAGACGAATCCTAATTGCACACTTTCAGCAGGAAAGGCAGAGAACTTCAGCAGTTGCTCACATCGTCAGTGGGCCACTGCTGTGTGATCTATGCTAGTGAAGGCTATTTTTCACAGGATTGTGACAAAGCATTTACCCACTAAGTCTTCTATAAAACGCACCTAGGAGCTTCTAGTAGCAGGCACGTGAGTGTGGCTGAGGCTACAACAAAAGAAGAGCAGAGCACTGATGGCTACAGTAAAGAAAACAAAGGCGAAAAGGAGGCAAAACACAGTTCTACAAGAGCATATTATGCTGGAAAGGAGCAGGGCCTGACAAAGAAAAACAATATGGGCTTCCTGCAAGTACAAGAAATCTTTGGCACCAACTGATTTTTTTGGATGGTCTTCAGGAGGGCCAAGTCAAATGCAGTTCCAAGGACAGAGGAGGACGACGACTGTGAGAGGGTGCAGGGGGGTAAGAGCCAGAGGCCCGGCCCAGGGTCACACACAGAAGCACTCAGCAGCCCAGTTAAGCAACACATTTTTCTTTTTCATGTAAGTCTCCCTTTTTCCTGGTGCGTCAAAAGGATTAAGCAACAACGTCAGAAGGGTGGCAGCAGCATTAGCAACAGGTTATTTATCCCTTGTTCTCTTTGGCAGGCAATTCAATCCCTAAGCCATTAGTGGCAAAGTTCCTCGTTTCATTACTACTTTGCATCAAGCAAAAATTCAGAGACTATAATATTATTGGGAAACAAGTTTCCAGTTGGGTTGTTTGCTGATTAAGAGACAAAAGAAAGGCCATTGTGTAACAGGGCCTGTTTCACCAACAGCTGAAAGTCCAGAGGATGTCTATGCTGATGCACACGCTGATGTACAAAGCTTTAGAACCACTGTCAGATTAGTAAGGGCTTTGGGATTTAGAAATGCAGGCACAGGGAAACCTGCACACAGCACCCCAAGTGTCCAGCAGGCCTAGGAGAGCCCCCTGTGCTCTCTCCACCTTTCTTCTTCAGTATCACATGGGGTGGGTCTGCGAGTACGCTAAAACACAGTCATTCTGTACCCTTCTCTCAACAAATAGACAAAAATAAACCTCACTTTCCAAAAAAAGCTGATAAAAGCTTCCCAAATTAGCAAGTAAATGGTCTAGTATGACAGACAGTCTTGTAACAAAGTAGAGACTGGAAGCAAAGCAGTTCTATTCTCAGCTCTTCCAACAACTTCTGGCTTGACCTTGATTATTTGAGCCCTCTGCTTCTCATCTTCCTGTCTGCATGACAACAAGGCCACCCTCCACTGCCTCTTTGCACAGCCTCTGCTCCCTCCCCCGCTCCAGACTCAGCAAGGGCACTCCTGCAGTGACTCAGTACCACGCGTGTGTGGTGACCAATGGCCAATATTTGCCTTTTTCATTATAAATTATTTAGGGCAAGGTGCACCATCTATTTGCTCTGCAGAGGGCACAGCCCGCTGCCAAGGCTTCCTCTGTACAAAAGACAGAAAAGCAGTCAATGAATGCTCCATCAATTATTTTTAGCACGTGAATGAAAAATTGATCAGTTGAAAAACAAGAGAACCACTCATTTATGGTACATTTACTACGCTGATACAACACCAATACTCAATACTGCATTGAAAACACAGTATCATATTCATGGATAGTTTCACAACAGTAAACCAATGATCTTTCTCCCTGGAAAAGAATTACGGTTACTGCAGTATTGTGTTGCTGCTAAAAAAAGAACTGATTGAGTGAAGTGTGCCACTGTGGCAAATCTGGAGAATGGTGTTCTTCACCTACTAACGAAAAACAGGAACGAGGCTTTTCACAGTGCTTATACTTCTGATCTTGAAGCACATTTTCTATAATTAAAAGAATTGTTTCCTACTCTATTTTCTTCCCGAGCCACTTCTTCATGGCAGCAGCTGGTGAGTTTTTATGCTCAAGACAGTAAGATGAGGAACCCAACACCTGCACACGTGAACAACCTACAGACATTTTTATGGATGTTGAGCTAACATGGATTTGAATGGAAAATGGAAAAGGGAAGATTCTCTGCCAGACCATCTCTGTCCCATAAAGACTCATTACAGACTCTTAAAGCAGATGTTGACAGGAAAATCATACATTTCTTTAAAGTGTAACTTCATTAAATGTCATTTATAATGAAGAACTGCTAGCAAAATCAAATCTTCCGCTGCTCTTAAGCAGAAAGATCTTTAAACTATCACATTGTTTAAACTGGAGAAGGGCAGAGTGAGAGGGCCTGGTGGCACTCCTAGTGACACTGTGACTTACACAAGTCAAGCAGTAAGTACTTCATGTGATAATCCTGTGGAGGTCCGGCTGTATTTCATCAAGAGAGCTACTGTTTGGTATTTTACCACTTCATGTTGTTGAATGTTTTCCCGTGGGAGTTAGTCCATTAATGCTAAAAGTGAACACCGTGGGTTTTTTCATGGAGCAAATAGTTACAGGTCAAAGTCCACATGCATTACAGCCCACCCAGGCACAGCCCACCCAGGCGTATCACACCCACTGCCTGGCTTTTCTCTCCCAGCACGAGGTCACGCAGCTACAGAGAATGGGAGGAACAAGCAAGGGTTTAATATCTGTGAGTGCATACATCAAGAATGCATCCTAACAGATTTCTTTCCTTTGACAATGAAACTGGAATTCCTTTGCTAACAACAGGGCTATTTAAGCAAGGCATATTGCAATTGATGCTCTGTTTTAGCTCTTATGAAATAATAAAGATTTTCCTGATATGTGTTTAATAGCATGTTCTGGCTCTCCAAAATCTACCAGGTGCTTTGAGCCAATGCGTCTCCACTCTGACCTGCAAAACTCCTCATGCTGAGAATCTTGAGTTGATCCAGAAGCCATTGCCAATGAAGTTAAACTGAGGGACAATCTCTCTGTGTGCTCAAATATTCACTAAGTGAGTCAAGCTCAGTTGTTTGCTGACTACTCATCTTTGAATAGTAGCCTCTCAGTTCAGTGTGGATTCTTTCAGCATTACAATGTCCTCAGCGCCACACAACCCGAATAGAAATCTCTGTGCAAAGAGTACATATCTTTATTTGCTATCAATTAATGAAGCTGAAGAGGAACTTTCACAGAGGCTAACCTCAGAAAAAATATTGACTGAAATAATTCTGTCCTTTGACTCCAGATTTTTTTTGTCTCTGCTGCTTTTGCAGGACATTTGAATTACAATTCTCCTTTCTATCTCGGTCTCTCCTTCAGCAACCCTCCACCACGACACCACTGCCCTAACACGTGGATTTTTAGAGACAGCCTGGATACAAATGCCACATCCTGGCTTCACTGCAGAATCAGCAACACAGTGATAAATATCGCATGTGCGAGTCTGCTGATGAGTGGCCTGCATCTCATCCATTTCGAAGACAAAGCTAAGGTAAAGCTGGTTCCAATTATCCACAGCCTCGACACAGGCAGACCTGGAAGATACCACGGCATTACAGCCTGGCCTGTTGTACATTTCTCAGCATAGCATCTTACCTAGTCTTTACAGGTCTATGGCAGAGCCATACAAAAGCTTCAAGGGACAAGCTAAAGGCTAAGGGTCCAATGACCCTCAGCTAAAGGCTAAGTGGTCCCTCTCTGGTGAAGAAGAGGGAATAAAATCCACGAGTTCTCAATTCCCATTTCTGTATTCAGAGCAGAGTTCGCTCCGTTTTTCACAGGCACCTCTTTTCAGAACAAGTAGTTTCTTTGGCTTCCTTTCCCCATTTATATTACTTGCCAGAGAGCTTTTTTGTCATGCCACTAACAAAACACGTAGTTCTAGTCTCATTTCTTAACCTGGCCCACAGGAAAAATAACCAAGCACTCCTCGCTTTCATTGACTGCCAATAAAACTAGTCCACTAGAATTGATCCAACACCACCCTTAAACTCTGAAATAACTTCCCACCTGCCTTCAGCTTGTTTCACTTACATTCCTATAGTCCTCAGTGGTTGGGATAGAGGAACTGGGAAAGTATGCTTAACATTTACTACAGTGTTGTTTCAGAAACATTATTTCACCACTCAAATGAACTCCAGTTTGGCATTTTAGCAAGCAAACATGACAGAAGTTTTCACTTGGGAATCTGAAATACTGCTGCTTAACCAAGTAGTAGAGACAGCAAGTTCTTTCCAAGCCATACCTAGCTATTAGTCTACACGCTAACCACTACCACTGAATAAACGTCCACTGCTTGGCACATAAATACAGCTGTGGCTCCAACACCTATTGACATGTTCTGAGCCTTCAGACAAAGCGCAGGAACAGCATGGAGCCTTGGCTGGAGAGGGAAGAGAAAACCTCGGTGAACAGGAGTTACAGCCAGCCTTGCCTTCAGTTTGCAGTAAAGTCAGGTCAAACACCCCAGCTCTCAGCCCCTCCGTCCTCACCTCCCGTATGACTTGTTGCAGCTCCTCCTGCTCCACCGCTTTGTGGATTTCATCAACCGAAGGCATGAGAGGGACTTTTTCAAGTTTGTGCTCCACCTCTGGCTTGGAGTCCGCAAACTCCTCAGAGCTTTCCACCTGCTGTCCTGCGCCTGCTCTCACTGGGGGAGTTGGTGTTAAGGCAACAGAGGCTCGGTACAGCTTCTTGCTTTGACTCTTAGCTTTTCTACCTGTGTGACCAGAGCACACTGAAGAAGAATCCGAGTTGCCATGGGAGAATACGGACTCTGTACCCTCTGCTGGGAGAGTTTCCAGTCCAAGCTCTCCCAGTCCTAAACCCAGTTCAGACTTCAGAAATGACTGCTCTCGAATAAGCTCCGAGACCTAAGGATTCAGAAAAGAAAGTCCCGAATAAGCATACGAAAAGTCACGTACAGACACAACTGTGTTTTCTTGCTATTTATTTCATTACTTTCTCATTCCCTCCATGTAACAAATACAGCTATAAAATAAATATATACTTTGCCTTTATGACTGCAACAAAGAGGATCCTAAAAAGGAATGTGCCTCTTTGAAAGCCAACATAAATAAAAACTGTGGCACTTCCCCAAGCCACCGACTTTTGCAATATGGATACGTCTTGCCAGAGCCATTGACAGAGACACACGTAAGGGCTTGATTTTTGTCTGTTTGTTCTTTCCTTTCTGCAGTTTTTGAACTACTTATTTTCAGTAGCAGAAAATGCACAGAAATATAAGAAATAATTTTCCCTAGAAAATTCACGAGGTAGTATCACCATTTGTATCAACTAAATGAAAAAAACCTCACTTCTACATATTCCTCTTAAAAGCTAACAAGACTCTACAGCCATTTACACCTATAGTTAAATTTGCTTAAGGGAAGTTGCAGCTGTTTTCAACAAAGCTGTTTAAGGGAGTGAAGTATTTCTAAAATTATGTGTCAAATTAATCTCCCGAAACCTTTTTTTTAAAGTAAAGCTCTTTTCATCAATAAAGCATAGAGTACACAACAATTACTTACTGGTTCAATGACGTTTAATGGAGAAGGACACGACAGATTATCAGCACTTCTGCTTCCATACATACCCTGAAAAATTAAGTCAAGTTAATGCACTTAGGACTTTTTTAGAGCTCTCAGAAGCTAGTATATAAACATGCTGCATCTCAGACAACTTTCTGTAAAACCAGAAAGTTGGAAACAGGAAGTGGAGCTGGTAGGAGAAAGTTTATTTCAGTCATTTTTAAAGCTGGCCCTCTTCTATAAAAGGATTTACAAATAAAAAGATATTTATGCGGTTCAAAGAACGCAAGTTTGGCTTGAGATCACAGTAATGCCATATTTTCCTGTCCTAGGGTTTCAATTTTTTTCCCATGACAAAATACTGAAGAGGAAGATGTGGCCTGTGCCTGTGCTGCTTCTACAGAAGAGGATTGGCTAAAAAAGAGAAATGAAACCCAGGAAGAACATATGATGCTTTTCGTCTGTGCTTCTTTTGTTTGGTTGATGACAGAACTGCAGCAGAAAAAAGAGGAACAGTCTTCTGCTGAGTGAAAAATAAGAGAAAGTATGTTGCCATGCCAGCAATAAACACAGACAAATGCCTTTTATCCCCCTTTTTGTGCTTTTGGGGAGTATTTGTGGGAGCAGAGCTTCTGCCACTGTTTGTCAAGGAGCCATGTGTTCATCCGAAGGAGCTACAAAAGGCAATGGAGGAAAAAACTGATGACAATGGTATTTTCCCATTTTGGGTTTGGTTTTTTTGGGGGGGGGAGGGGGGGGTTGTTGTTGGGGTTTTTTTTTGGTTTTGCCATGGATTTTGGCAGAGCTGGAGAAAAAGCACACTCCATTTCTTGGGAGAGAAACACTGTTAATTTCTCATCTCTCTGCCCTCATTTCCCAAGAAAATAGGTGTAGAAAAACTCCAGAAAGCCCATCACCACCCTCCAAGGATTTTAGACATAGCTACCAAAACTGTGAGATCTCAGGGTCATGAGGAGGAAAAAGAAGAAAGGACTGACAGAAGAGGTCTGCCTTCCTCAGCCTGAGAACCCCAGAAGTATGTATTAATATGTATTAACACCAAGAAAGTCACATACCTTTTCACCAAGATGAAATACTGACTGAAAATATGAGAAAATATGACCCCTGATAATACACATGGCATCATTCGATTCCCAAGATTCCATCCCACCCTAAGAGATTTAACAGTTACGAGTCATTATTTGTCCCTGCTCATTGCAGGAGGGTTGGACTAGATAATCTTTAAAGGTCCCTTCCAACCCAAACCATTCTGTGATTCTGTGATGAACACTACATTGAGAAAACACAAAATGTTGTTGCAAAACTAACACTTACTATGTGTGCCTGAGGTCTGTAAGGTGAAGACATGTGCAGGCTTCTGAGCTGGTCTTCCAAGGCAAGCAGACGTTCTTCCAACTGCATCTCCAACTCCTGTAGCTCCATGCGGACAGACTTCCTCAGGCTCTGCAGCTGATCAGCTTCGAATCTACAGCAAGGCCACCACAAAAAGAACAAAAGCATTCACTACACTCAGCTGCAAAGAGGTGACTGAGCAGGGCAGTGCCACAAGTAAAGGACTTCACACAAGGGAACTCAAAGCAGAACACAGAAAATCCACAGAAAAATTAGCTGAATGCCTACGTGGAACAGAAGTATTTTTCCATTTACAGAAAATATATGTGACTCCACAGAAAAAACAAAACAACATAGCGTATCACAGAATATTCTCCAAAAATTTTAGCTTTAAATGCAGAAGAAATCAGTATTTCTACATATATCTAATCAAATGCAACTTCAAACTGATAAGAACAAGCACCACAGAGTAATGCAGTAATCGCAGGTTACTTCTCCTGTGTGGTTATAGATTCCCCAGCACTCACAGCTACATTTCGGCCAGGAAGCCACTGTCTGAGGCAGCCAACTGATTTCAAACATGTTTACTTTTAAAGTGATAGGCCAAGAGCTGATTCAACTAAACTAAATATATAATCAGCTTCAAAAATTGTTCCAGATCTGCTGCTACTGCAGCTCCTGGTGAGCACCAACACACGGAGCCAGAATATGAATGCCATCTGTAGCCTGCTGAGTAGCCACTGAAAGTTGGAAAAGCATCTGAATGCTACAGTGTTCATTCTTCATTCACATCCACAAAGGTGGGAGTGATCTAAAATGAAAATCTTTATGACTTTTCCCCCTGCGATATCCTATGTTCAAGTACCCTATGATAAAAGCCCTTAAAAACTGCAGCTGTAGAATCACTCTAGAGAAAGGATGCAGAAAAAAAATTAATGAGTGAGAAATAGGGATTGGAAGCAACAAAGAATAAAAAACTCTAGAATGAAGATGTATAAAGAAAAGAATACATAAGATTTTGGCAAAAACTCAGCTCCAACCCTGCTCAAATTGAAACTAATAGACTTCCTGCTGATTTCAAGGGCAGTAACACATTGTGTGATATGCCAGAGTATTTTCTCTTTTTTTTTTTTAAAAAAAATCCCCATCATTTTACCTTTCCTCCTCTGTCATGTGCTGATAAACTGTGGTCTGTTGACGCAACATAGTCAATTCCAAATCCATCATTTGGGTTCTGAATAAATTTAGATTTCTCCTCACCACTTGTAGCTCCTGGAAAGTATTCTGGGGAAATAAAAACATAATAATGAATTACATGGGAAATAAAGTTTGGATCCTGTAACCGCATTTGCCCAGATGTGCTCTTTGAGTTACAGCACCTCAGCAACTTCAGCATGTGATGGAAGCTGCATTTTGTGCATTCGCAGCGACTCAAGAAAACAGCATTTTCAGCTGTATCATACAAGCCAACACGTGAAAGGGTTTCTACGTATTTAGATTAATTCCTTTTTAACATTATTTGCAGGAAGCTCTCTCTTGAGAGCAAAGACAAGGAACTGCCCAAAGTTAGCACAATCTGTGACATATTTAGGATGTTTCTTTGTGTTTTGACTCAGTAGCACTGCATAAACAGGGTCACTTACTTCGTAGAGAGGTAGAATGGATGATCTCTGAGTAGTGTAACCAGCGGCAGCTGAAAGATCCTGACCCCTCATCACTGGGTACTAGGGGGAAGAAACAAACGATTTGAAATGGGAAACGCATCCTCTCAAATGCAGACACTCCAAAAGCAGCCACTGTTAAAACACAACCTTTCCAGCATTGAGATTTCTGCAATCCATGGAAACACTGTGTTACAAAAAGGCAACCTGACAAAATGGCAGCACCCCTTCTTAACTGACACACGTGCGCCAAAGCTCAGCAGTGCAAGTGTGCTGCTGGTGAAAAGGCACATTAATCCTGTCTGTGAGTAGAAATAAAAACTAAGTAGTCTCAATTGTCAACTTAGTAGTCTCAATTGTCTCCGCTAATGATAAAAAGAACAACTCTAAAACCAGAACTGAGCAAATTAAACTGTGTCCCATTTTGAAATCATGATTACAGTCAAATTTGTCATGGGATTTTCTTCAGTTCTTAGTTTGGGGAATTTTTGTTCATTTTCGTTTTGAATCTCACTACATTGCCTACATCCAAAGACCCCAGCTTGCTAATGAACTCTCGTGAAAACAGGACTGTTGAAGAATTTCTATTTGCATGTTGCAACAACATATGGAGCAAACAGATAAAATCCAGGGGTTTGTTACATGTACAGACACAGCACAACAAAGAACAGTGGAAGCAGCAAGAACGTTTACCTTCTCAAACATGAAGAAGACAGCTTGTCCAATATAATTTTGAAAGAATTCAAAGGACTATTGATATGCCATGGAAAATTTGAACCATGTTCATTCATATAGAGAAGTTTTGCTCAAACATGATCATATCAAGGGGATGGGTTTATTTTTCCTCTGCCAGCTTTCTCTGTTCCCTGTTTTATCAGCAACTTATCTACTCCTCCTTAAATCCTTCTTTAAAACAGAATCATGTATTTAAACATCTCGACTTTTTCTTTAGCCTTGGAGTATGCTATGTGCCAAACTCGATCTCTACTGCAGGAAAAAGCAGGGAATACATTTTCATACCAACCTCAGCCATGAGAAGGGCCAAGCCCTCAAAATGAAACCAGTTTAGACAAAATACACTGGAAGAAGTGGGCTAGGTGTTATTATCCCCTCTAACGCCTTTTTGTTTGTTTTTTTTTGACTGAACCAGCTTGAGTTCTGGATGTAATACAGAGGTTTCTTCTTCAGCAGGTTTAGTTAGCGTGGTGCGTGTGGTAGGAGTACTGAGCACACTGTAACCTTACACAGATCAAGGCTGCAATTGGTACACGAGAGAATTCTCCAAAGAAGGTTAAGTTCTGCAAACACTTTCTCCCAGGCACACCGTGAGCACCACCTTGAGCAAAGGCTCACTTAAAACACAGGTGACCACAGCTCTCTGCTGCAGAGCTGGTCACCGTGCCGACTCTTGCTCTGAGGAGCCGGGCCAGCTGATGTAACCAAAGGAAGACTGGACTCACCTCTCACTTCTGACAAATGGAAAAGTTAATAAAATAACAGGGGCCCAAAAAAGCCCACTACAGCCTACCACGTGCACTATGGTGCAGCCAGGTGCATGTTTGCTCCTGGGTTAAACGCACAGGAATTTTAGGTCTACGACTGAATAGTATTCATGTATTCATACATAAATGAGCAGAGTCTGTAACTGCTTTGCCCACACAGCCTCCTGCAGGAGCTTGCAGGATCCTAAGTTGGATCACTACCTAAGAAAACAGCAGAACCAGGATGGCAGAGGAGAGACAGCTGGCAATCAGGAGAAGAGGAGCAGAAGGTGCGGCAGAAATTGGTAAAATTTACGTGCTTGCATTCTCAAGCATTTCTTCTCTGAGTGATGAGATGGACAAAATTTCATGTGCTCTGACAAAATCAATTCTTAATAAAAGACTGATGGTATCAAGAACATGTTGACTAGCTCCAGAGTTGTAAGTGAAAAAGATTGGCATGGAACAGCACAGAAACACACAGAGATCCATCACTGACATCATTATTGAAGCTTTGTCACTTGTAAGGAAAAAAATACGTTTTTATCAGCTGGATGAGTAGTAGTATGTCAAAGAGAAGAGAAATTGAAGGACTGACTAGACCATTCTGTGATTCTATGGATATGCATTTTTGAATCTAAAGCTAATGATTCTTATCTTAAAATAATAGCTGATAAAGAGCACAGTGTTCCTCCCTCCCATCCAATAATATCCATAAAAGCTAAAAAATAAAAAATANCTGAAAAAAAAATCAGTCTGGGTCAACTGCAACAAGAAAACATTAAATACAAAAATAGCAGAGCACTGAAGAGATGATCATAGAATCATAGAATATCTTGACTTGGAAGGGATCCACAAGAGTCATCAAAGTCCAACTCCTGGGCCTGCGCAGGACAACTCCAAGAGTCACACCATGTGCCTGAGAGCATTGTCCAAATGCTTCTTGAACTCTGTCAGGCTTGGTGCTGTGACCACTTCCCTGGGGAGCCTGTTCCAGTGGCCTACCACACTCTGGGTGAAAAATTTTTTCCTATTATCTAACCCAAAACTGCCACCTTTCAACACTTTAAATTTGCCTCTTTAAATGGAAGCTCCTAAAACTGTAGCAAATCAGACTTGCACAAAATGTCTTTTTTTCCTGATCTGTTAAACTACGCAAAGGCATATACAGGTTATCACCTTGGTTTGGTAAGGATAAAATACGGAGCCCCTTTGTCCAGGGGCAACATTTAGCTTCCTCTTACCTGCGAGAGGTTCTGCAGAGAGTTTCTGATGTCATGTAGGACCCTGCGTAGCTGCATCTCCACAGTGGAGGGTGGGTTCACGGCAAGAGGACGATGAGGAGCTCCGTGCCTTGGAAAGAAGGGACAGCTGAAGGGGGAAAGCATGGCACTGAAGGAAGAGCCGGAGATGCCTGGGACACTGTGGGTGCTGAGCGTCCTCATGTGCTCGCACAGCGGCCTGTCCTGCCACTCGGTGGGGAGCGAATGGAGGGAGCACGTGGACTGGGACATGGCTGCTGGCATGTGCAGGGGGCAGCTCTGCACCCTGGTGGGACTGAGCTCCTCGGACAGCCTGCTGGGCCCAGCCTGGGGCACCTCTTTCTTGGAGGACGAAGGCGCAATAAATAGTGTGGATTTGCACACAGGATGGCTGGAGGCTGCCTCGTCCTCGCTTCTGTCATTCTCAGACGCTGCTTTCTCGTCCTCCTCCACTCGTGTGTACTTGTAGGTGAAGGAAGGAGGACTGCAGAGAGTCTCTTTTCCTGGAGTTAACTGAACATTCACAGAGGACACCACTTTCACTGGACTCAGAAATGCAGTTGGGAGAGACTGAGACCGCCTTAGAGGATAGCCCGATTCAGCAAACCAGAGTCTCTGCTTCCTCAGAAGATCTTTCGACTTAAGCAGAGTGCACCTGGCCTTGGAGTCAGGTGAGCTGATGATCCTCATCTCAGCTCTCTGCAAGGCAACGTGAACTCTGTCCACAGATGATGGGGAGGAGCCACCATCTTCCAGAGACTGCATCGACTTGAGGATATGGTGCGTGTGGTACTGAGGAAACTCAAACACACTGCCTTCCTCCAGCAGGTCTGATCCTTTTTGCTCACTGGAAATGTCTTCCTCTTTAGAGCTGACCTCCCCTTGGACTGTCTCTGATATTTGAGATGACTTGCCTTCTTGTCCTTGATTCTGTTCAGTTTTATAGTCACTAATTATTCTATCTTCACTCCTTCTTCTATCAGAAGATGGCCCTACCTTTCGTCTCTCTACTTGAGAGATAATATCCTCTTCATCATCGTCATAATCCTCCTCCTCATCATCATCTTCCTCCTCCTCAAACTTCTCAAAACAGGGCAGTTCCTTGGCTATCGGTGTCTTCTGCTCCTCACTGTGAGATGTCACAGTTGTTTCACTGTCACAGCTGTCAGCACTGCTTCCCATGCCCTGCAAAGACTCCTGAACCTAGGAAAGATGAGAGACAGCAAAGGAGTGAATGTACTGGAGACCCAACTACTGCTTTCTCAGAAGTCAGGCTAAGAGTACAAGAACACATTCATTGGGTATTGGGGTGGGAAGCACAAAGAATAATGCACTTCGTGTGCAGAAAAAACAGTGAAGGAGAACAAAGACACCATGGTATCAGATACATTACAAGTACAGTGGAGTATGGCACCAAAAGATTTTTATTTTTCTAAAGAGAAAACCCTTCACACATTCCTTTGATTTGACAAGAAATTCTACATCGTAAGAAGAATAGAAGTGGCAGAAGAGTAAGAGCAAGTAGAGTAAAATGCTATTATTTTAGGTAGTGATGACAAACGTATAGCTGGGTTGTGGTACAAAGCATCTCCCACTTATAAAGGCTCACAGCCCTGAAATGAAGGGTAGCATTAGGAAATGTATACAGAGAACGGAGGAGAACTGCAGACTAGTGAAACTCTGTTCCAGGACAACACTAAGAATGGGAAAGCCAGTCTGCCCATAAACTCAGCCTGTTGTTAGTTAAAGAATTGTTGAAGACTGAGAATCTCACATTAGGATGTTAATCTCAGTTGAAGACCACATCCAGTACTATTAGCCCATCCTTCCTTTCTCCTGATACTTTTTCCCCTTTTCATTCTAAATCACAGTTTAAACCAGAACACGTATATGAGGGAGTTGCTTGTTTAACAGGTAACAAATGGCAGGAAAAGCATCTAAGAGAAAGGAAGAAAGAAGAGGTCTATGCATTGCAAAGCATTTTCTTGAGGCTGGCCTGACTGACTGGTGTATTTACAAGTGGACAAGACATTTTCCTGAAAGTATGTGGTATAAAGTACAGTCTCGGAAGTTTACCATTGTTGACACATGAACCAGAAGTTTTCCCATCTCTAATTTCTGCAGCTCTTGCTGCCATTAGGATATTAATTATTAGTAACTTCTAAAGAGATTACTCATGATGTTTGCCAGGCAATAGTTCCTTCTCCAGTCATCTAGAAGATTTCAGCCATGAAGGTCATCTTCGTAAGTACGTACCTAACATTGCACTCTCTGGCACAGCCACAAATTATTACGAAAGACTGTGCGGGTTCAGGTATTTTTCAAGTTAAAGGTATTAAAAGAACAAAAGATTATAATGTCTAGGTGAAATCACGTGGGCTACATGTGTGTCTACCTGTGTCCTACTCCTCCATTTTCTCGTTCAATTATGAGTAAGGCATAAGAACTTGGATGGAGAACTCTGGCTTCTTTGGTAACATAACCCCCCCCTGCAGAATATCCCATCTCAATGTCAAAATCTCCCTCAGAAATCTTAATTTTGGAAGTCAGAGACAAAAGGCAACACGGTTCAAATTCTGAGTTCTCTCCTGAGTTTCACGAAGGCTATGGGTGCTAGAGTCAATAATTTAACAGTAGATGGCACTAAATTACCATACTTTTAAGAAACAATATATACTCCTGTGTATCCCCTTCATCTCTTCACAGGTTCTCTTCACTCGCTGCCAAGTTCTCATTTCCCCTAGCTGCATCATTCACCCGTATTTTCTGAATTCAGCTCAGCACTTGGTCTGAATAAAGCAGGGAAGGTTGCAGAGGAGAGCCCAGCAACTCCATGGCACACACCTCGTGCAGTCTCAATCTACTTTTTCAAAACTGCACAACAGAAAAATCTATTCCCTTTACAGCCAACACAGATAAACTCCACCAACATTCCAGTGAAGGGGCACTTAGCTGCAACATGCTTTTAGTGGCCTCTTAATCAGGTTGCAACCAACATAAAGATCAGGAGTGACCAACTCTCCTCTGAGTCACCTTCTAACATGCCTGTCACCTTCAGTGCATTCACAGTCCTGTAGAGAGCTGAACAGGTATGTCAGATGCTTCTGCTCTTTGCAGAGACTCAGGATCATTTTTCCCTTTATTCGCTTTCTTGCTCTTGGAAAGCACTAAGCTGATGTGTAAGGGAGACAAAGACTAACACTGTCTTGGCTTTTATTTTGGTACTCAGTTGAAAAACTACTAAATTGGAAACTCCAGAATACCAGTACCAAAATGAAAAAGCAACACTGATGGATGTAGAGGGTGAAAAATCTCTTCCTAGTAACTGCCCAACAGCTTTTAAAACGCTTGGTGTGCCACAAGGGAGAAACATATGGTAGCATAAGGAACAGTTCAGCAGATACAAGCGATAGAAATGAAATTGCTGGAGATACCCAGAATCCCATCTGTTCCTTTGGGCTGTGGTCTAGGTCCCACAAATAGCTGGCCTTGAGGACAGGATCCCATTCAAGGGATCTTTTCTCTCTCTGATTGACAGGCCAATCAAATCATGGCTATCACTGTGTGAATGTTTTAGGAGAACCAGTGCTGTGCAAGCATGTGTATTGAGCAGACACCTGAACACCATGCTGGAACAAAAGCTTTCCCTAAGACATGAGGTCTCTGGTCAGCATCACAGCAATTTCTGGGACCGAGATCAAAGGAACTGGAACAAGAAAGAGCATGGAAGCTCAAGATCAACTAAAATTAGTCTATCTTCACAGTAAAGCTAGTGTGAAATTGTTTTCATTTTCTGTCACTTGCTAATTGAAAAAAAAAGAAAAATATGCAGGGTGTGGGGGAGAGAAGAAAAAAGAGAGTAGGAAGGCAAAAATGATAAAAAGAATTACATGATCAGCAGAATAGCTGTAATCTTTCAAGACCTTAATCTCTACCCACTACTGAGAGGAATCAACTACCAGACAGTGAGAAAAGATACACCAGAAAGAGCAAACAGGACATATTGAACTTAGAGCTTATTCCAGTCCCAAGAACACCCAGATTAACCTACCAGAAAGGCTTTCAAATTTGAACAGAGTTCTGTAAGGGACTCGGCAGATCCAGCTCTGAAAATTATAATTGTATAGGATCTAGACTGACGGTCACAGCAGCAGGCAAACATCGACATCCCTCCTACCCTCCCCTCCTGTTTCACACTAATCAGTATTTCAGCCACAGCATGAGAGCCTTACCTGAAGCTGATTGAATGGAGAACAGTCTGTAGAGTCCTCAGCGAAGCCACTGCTGTCAGAGTGCTGACTCGTTGTCCGTAACAGCTGATCTGTTTAAAACAACCAAAACCCAACCGTAATTACTTTACAAATCACAGCCTTTCAAGACCAATCATATTCAGTACGTGCTTTCCTTTCACATCAAAGTAACATTAAGTGGGTAATACAATTGCTTTTCAAGTTCCATGTTGAACAAAACAGAGAAACAACTTGTTTGTTTCAAGCAAAGTCTCTCTCACACAAAGCCCTACTTGTGAAACTTCAAGCAGCAGCGGAAGAGAAACCATCTTTTACATTTTTCCTTCCTGTGCTGTGGAAAAAAAACCACTCTGCAGATATTGCCTCTGTTCGAGTTTTCCTTTCACAAAACTGCATCACTGGTTAATTCCCATGCAGGCAGCAGAAGAGTTGTTTTTGCGTTGAAAAGTAGAGATTTGACACCTCTCCTGATCACAGAGGTACTGAAGATCACTGGTCTCCTACCAGCCCACACCACCCCATGCACCCAAAGGAACAGCATCCCATGGGCAGAGAGGGCCACGTGGAGGACTCCGCCAACTGCTGGAGAGGGTCCTCCGCTGGTTTAGCAGACAAATGCAGAACATCCCTTACACATCAGTGGGCAATCTGCCAAAGCACATTCCCAGTGCTCATTTTACACACGCAAGATAAGATCCTCCCGCTCCTTCCTTTCTACTCACATTAGGTAAGCATTAAAATAGCCTAAAGAGGCTCTAAAACCCTAAGTGCTTCCCAGGAATGATCTCCTCTGGTGCAAGCACTGCACTCACTAAGCAGCTTTGCAGGGAGATCTCAGCAAGCTCTGCAGTACACTATTGCATGTATATTGTTCCTGACTGGACACAGGAAGCACCCACCAAGTGCAAGGCTTACCTTACGGCATCAGAAATATTTGACTCAGCCTGAAGCCGGTATGGGCGACAACCTTATCTCACCTTTAGGTCTCAGCAGAAGTATAAAAGCTTGGAGATGGGAAGCAATTACAGTGGCCTGTAGCCCCCAGACCCCTGCCACCTCCTCCTCTCGAGCCTCAGGCGAGAGCTTGCTGCTGTCTTCTTGAAGGCTCAATGCAGAATTTTGCCCCACTTGAACGTCAGCCACTTAAATGTCATCACATAATTAATCACAGTTCACAGCTCAATGCATTGGCGTGCATCGTGAAAACTGTTTTGAAACAGCTGGACATTCAGAACTAATTTTTTTTAGTATTAATTTTGAGAAACATTTTACTACCACAGAAATAAGTAAGAGCCTGCACAGTCTGTGAACACCAGTAGAGGCAAACTGCCCACTGAGCTTCTGTATCAGTGATGTCACACAACTTTCAGGGAGTGCCTTTCAAATTGTGCTGCTGTTCTGTTATCATGGTAGCCACAATATCCTGCGATGACAAACAACTTTTCTACCTCGAGACAGGCATCCCCACCCAAGTCCCAGTAAAGACAATAGAAATTACTGCCCTGAGAACTAGATCTTATTAACTGCCCAATTCAATTAATACAGCTGAAAGAGCATGCCATGAACAGCTTGCCACTATGGCTAAGGCTGGGGGGAAGCTGTTACCATCTTCAGGGTGAACAGTTACCTACTTTTGTTGCCAGACACTTTGGCCTTCCCTGTCTCTTTTCGTATCTGGTGAATTTTAATTTAAGGAAAAAAACATTACTGGTGAAAGCCTTAGCCTCTCTTAGGGAAGAGATCTCCACTAGTTCAGATAAAGCAATTCACCAGTGCATGTGCTGGCATCTGCTGTCATGCGCATGCAGTTCATTACTGCTCCACAGAATACTGACCTGCCCTTCTATCTCCTTCTCAGTCAATATTTCCTTTTCGGCCATAGAAAGGAAAATTACACCTATATGTTTTCTCAAATCAAGTCTTGGTCTTCTCAGAGACACAGTACTAAAATTAAAATCCGTCTTTTAGATAATTTTCTATAGCACTGGTTATTTATGCACATGCTTTACAGGACAGATACTGCCAGTCAAGGGATCAGCCCAGCGCAGTCATTCACACCGGCCTCATTTATCCATGGCAAGTGACTGGCACAGGGTGAACAGATTCAAACTGCCTTGGTTCCACCTCAGGAGACTTCCCCTTAATACAGTCCTCCCTTGCTTTCTGTGCAACAGAGCTACCAGGATTTTTTTAACATTTTAAAGCAAACCAGAAAAGACATGTTTTTCTGAGCAGTCATCTGCTACCTTAACCTTGTCTTTTGCAAACTCTTAAGAGTTCTCCACAACACCACTGTGATGTAAATGCAGTAAAAAATTATAAAGAACTGGAATCTCTACTGACTCAGAAGTGAAATGACAAGGTTTGGTTCTGTAAAGACTGGAAATACCAACTAGGACACTGGGATATACTGATACATAATGGTATCCCCCCTCCTTGACAACTGCTGATCCAGCTATACAGCCTGCTCTATAGCACCTGGGTATCTCTCAGATTCAAGCAACCAAGGGGAAAATATGAAAACATTTTTTTAAAAGCTACAGAGTTACATTTGGCTCTTGATTAAAACGCCTCCTGGCAAAGGAGAATCTTAAGAGAAGGAGTTTGTGATGAGATATGGCTCCCCTCTCTTTACCTCGAGTGCAGAAAACTCAGCACCAAAGGCTGGGTTATAGGGGCCAGCCTGGGACCATCCTTTGCCCTGCGTAACCCCAGCAAGGCAATTGTACCTTCTGCAAAAAGGTACCACTGCACCACACCGACTCTGCCACCCAAAAGTACTGTCAACACTACACAGAGGAAATCTGAACTACAGGGAGGAGGCCAGGGGCAGGATAATAAGGAAAGTGTGGGAGAAGGAACCAGCCACGACAAGCAAAACCAGCAGGAACAATCAAACTCCCAGTTTAACAGAGCACAAATTAAAATGCCTCTTGGATTGTTGTTTTAAGCTATATTAAAAAAAAATCAAAGTATATTTAGGCACTGAATATTTGTCAAAAAATGTGTGTATTCATAAATAAACTAAATAAACTGAAAATGTTCTGAACAAAGAACACATGATGAAGAAACAAGTCTGTGGTTTACAAAACATGAGAGCAGATTCATCAGAGCATCCCTATGAGGGAAATAATTAGTTCATCTATTGTAACATAATAATCAGCTACCAGTGGACTGTCAGTCTCACCTCTTCTGCATCACTCAACTGCTCAGACAGAACAGGAGAAGAAATATGTGGAAACCGTCCATGAAGCTTTAACATTTGTTTCTTGTACCTGCACTATTGGAAAAGCTCTAATGCACTTTGTACTTCATGAGATAATTAATAAATGAACATTCCCAATTTAACTATAAAGTATTTCACTATGGGATTAAATATCAGCTGTCCCTTTTTCTCACACTGCTCACACCCTGCACCCCAGCACTAACAAAACCAGCCCAGTAGGGAGCCCTGCTGCAAAAACTCTCTGAGTCCCTGGGGATTTCCTAGCATCTGGACAGATAAGTGCAGACTCCCACAAATACTAAATCTGTTCCAGATGTTTTCTTCTCACTCCCCCATATCCAATCTCCTGTGGAGCTGTACCCACAGAGAGCTATAAATACAATAATATATTAAGGACAGGAAGTGCTGATGATGTGCTTTCTTCCCTTTCAAGAATTAAGTTTTCAAACCCAATAACTGCTTTTGACTATCAGCGTAGGATGCCTTAAAAGAAACAGGTCTGTGGCTACTCAAAGTCTCACAGAGCCCTTGATGTCAACAACCAGACATTCACAAATGTATTGAGAATACTTTGTCCTCTAGGCACTGTACCTGTATTTGTCTCGCTTTTGGGGCATTTTTTGGAAGGGAAGGTGCTGCTGTATGATATGCCAGTAAGAATTCTGGTTTTGAACTAACAAACCCTTCTACCAGATAACTTTGCAATAAGCATTTTTTTTTATAGTGGACATTCAGCAGCGCTGTATGTCTGTGAAACCAGCTGAAGCTTTTCATTCTTGTGCTCCTAAAAAAACTGAAATAAGAAACATGCTTTAATTGCGAGTCCAAGCAACAGAACAGAAGACTGTGGTGTTCAACCATAACTAACAGTCAACAGTCAGCCAGAATATTTCAGCTGGAAAGAGAATCTCTTTTTTTTTTATTTGAATACTTCACTTCTTATTAAAGGCCCTCTTAACATGCCTTACAAACTGTTGTAAATGTCAGAGAAAGCATCCCCAGCCTTCTGTGCAGATGTAAAATGACACTGCAAGGTTTATAATAATCTGTACCACAGAACACCAACCCTGCTAATTGAAAAAGAAATGCCACCACCTGAAAAGAAAAAGTACAGAAGTATTCCTTCAGGGGAAGCATTCATCTGGAACAAATTTTTTGTCTATGGGTGCTTATGCACAGTAGAGACAAAGCCACTGAAAAAGGTGGGTTTGTATAAGGATCATTGACTGAAATCACATTGCAACAGAAGACCCGTGGTTGAATTTCATGCTGATTCCACCTCATGAGCTTGCAGTGAGAGTGGCATTTCACATTCAGACACAATGACCAGAATTTTTAATAAGTGACCATTAACTTTGGATGCCTTCACACTTGGTGAACATCCACACTCTGAGAAAACAGGCCTCTATGTTGTCTCATGTTGGACAACTTGCAAAAAAAAAAAATAATTGGCTACAGTTTTTTTACATTTTGGATAAGTTTCTGCTTCTGCCAGGCTGAAGTCCCGTTGCTAGAACTGTTGGTACCTTTCAGCAGGTACACACAGGACCACCTGACTTTTCCTCATTGCATGGTGGAAGAAGAGGGTAAAATAACTACTGGGAGCAGAAAACAAAATTAGCAATTCAGAAGATGAAAAAACTTATTTTTCTCCTCCCTGACTGCAGCTCCTGGTTCCTTAAGTTGGTTTTCTCTGAAAAGCTTTTCCTGAAGCTGGAGAGGCCAGGCAAACAGGAGACATGCCCTGTAAAGACTGAACCTCTTTTCATGTCATCATGGAAAGCAGGTGGCAATGAACTTCAAAATCAGCTAATGAAAAGTGCTGGGAACAGTTAGAGGTTCAGTTTCTGGCAATCCTTACTGGCCTATGTTTGCGGCAGGGGAAGCTTAGTGAGCCCCAGGCTGTGTTGTGCAAAAACACTGATGAGCAAGTAGCACAAGCCATCACCACCAACCAGGCATTACCCCCCAACACTTAGTCCAGGGCACTCTCAACCATGTTAATGCAATCAGCTGACAGTTCACAAGGTTGTCAATTCATTTGTGAAAATGCAAATATGATGATCTCTGTTTCTAAGACGGGTTTTTCTGCCTCTCTTTAGTATCTAGAGATGCTATGTTTCACCAAGAAATTGCACACCACCTAAGCACCTCTCTCAGTGCAACAAGCTCTAGTTCATCTTTAATTAAATGCATCAGCTAGAGAACGGACTTCACTTGCCAATACTGGGCAAAGTAACAATCACAAAATGAACTGAAAAATCAGCTTTTTCCCCCTCCCAAGCCATAAAACGCATAAATAAGAATTTGAGATGAAAGCACAAACTAAGTGAACCACAACAGCCAGTGCACAGCGTTTTCCATGTGAGGGACTATGATTTTCACGTGGGTGTAGAGACACTCGTTTTCTGTGCAGGCAGCCTGCAGACAGAGCAGTAGTAGTGCATAGGAAAAAGCTGCATGTATCATGCAATTTAGGTTTAAAACAATGTAATTTCAGTTTAAATGGGTATCTTAAATTACAGGATCTACTAAAGGGAAAAAAAAAATCCCACACAATCTGAATTACCATTTCAGGCCGTCTGAGCTATCATCAATTATACAAATGTGAAAACAGCCAGTGAGGTTATAGGGCTGTTGTCTTGCTTGTAATTTGGTTGCCACTTTGTAGTAATGTTCTGTGATTTAGCTAAAAAAGAAATCCAGATCTTTTTTATTTCTAGAGAGAAAACAAACTTTAGAAGCTTAAAATATCTGAATCAGCCTTTCAGAGATGAAAGGACACTCAGCAGTCTGCTGTCTCACAGAAGTTGCAGTCTACTCACCTTTCCTTGACTTGGTCACTGCTAGCTGGTGTGTAGCTGAAACGTGAGGTAGATCCCCCTCTGTACTCTGGATCTATCAGGAATAGGAGATGAATACTTTGTCAGGCCAACTGGAATATATTCCTGTGCTTAAGAATGCCTAAGATAGACATACTGCACATGCAGGAGGAGGTTTTGTTTGTTTTTCCTCCAATTCAACAGCATATGCTGATCGAAGGAGCAAATCGTAATCTCCTTGAACCAACTTTCATCAGGCATTCCGCAATGCCCCTGGAGGAGAACAGTGATCCTTGGGCAGCACCTCCCACCCACAGCACAGGATTCCCCTCTGGTTACACACAGCATGCACAAAGACCTGGAAATCACATCCTGTGACAACACAGAGTTCTCAGTTCCTCTTTGACAAAACACTAAAATTACTGTGTGAAAACATCTCTGACCACCTTTACACTGCTGTCTTTTTCCAGTCAGAACTCTTGGCCCTTCATCTGAACAGAAAGAACAAGTACAATACATTTAGAGAAATGTATCAGGAGGTCAGCACACGGGGATTGTCATCGGCTGCCCTACCAACTATTTCCTACAAGCCACCAGCAGTCCTCCAGTAGAAGGACCCAGACCCTGCCAGAACCTACTCCAGACTTCACCATGCCACTACTCGTGGAAATCCTTCTTGGGTCTTCCAGTACAGAAAGGGAAGATAATGTATTCAGATCCATGCACATTTCAACTGGGAAGCTTAAAATGACATAAAAATGAATGCTTTTACTCAATAACTTTGTGAAACACAGTATTATTAAGAAAGCAGTTCTCAGGCAAACGTTCAAACAATGAAAAGACCATGCCCAAAATCTCAACAGGGAGGCCTTTGTTTCGTTCAAAACCTAGAATATGTTCTCTCTTTTGTGCGATCCAGAAAAAATCCTAATGGATCACATGCAAGTCTACATGCATAACCTCCCAATCCAACTATCCACAACCCTTCCCTCTAATGGGCTGCAAGCCCAGTTTCAAAATTATCACGCAATGAATTTATCTCCATTTATTATCAATTTATCATTAATTTTACCAAATTATCAAAAATCAAGATACTGATGTTTATAAGCCAAAATTAGTGTTTGGCTAAAGAAGAGGTTATATTTGCATTGGTATCATGTGTCTAGCAGCCACAAGGGCACACTTTCTCAGTTACAAAGGTTTTGAGGAGTACTTGGCCTGAACTTTTCACCATTAATAAGTGAACAGCATTACTTTTGCACGATAAACCTAGCAGCTTCTGTTCCTTTAGGAGATGAAGGCTGTACCAAAGGGGTAAATCCTTATTTCATTCAAGTGCAGGGGAGCATATAAGGGGCTCACCATCTAAGATTAGGAAAAATTCAATTTTTTTTTTTTTTTAAACAAGGAACAGCAAGTAATCTTACAGACACTTTAATGAAACTGGCCCTCCAGGAAAGGTGTGTTGATTCTCTCAAATCTCCCCGTTTCTGATGGCTAAATTTGCAGCCTTCCAACAGCTAAGCCTCTTCTCATTTGAATACAGTCTTTGGCTGGAAAACAGCGTTCCAACTGCGTCCACAGCACGGTGCAGCTCCTCAAGAACACAGAAGCTCCTTCCCCATCCCTTCAGCCAATGACACGCTGGTAAATGACCTTCGGGACTGTCACTGGCCACCTCAGCAGTGGGTGTTTGGGGGAAATCCTGCCCTGACTCACTCCCACACTAGCTATCTTCACAGCCACAGACTTCCGAAGGGCACGCAAACCTCCAAGGCATTCGTAAGCATGGAAAGAACTTCCTTGATATATCTGTCATCTTTCTTATGCATAAGAATGCACTCCAAGCCAAGCTGGGAAAACAGGGGGAGGAGTTATTGCCACTGTTTCTAATACAGTTTATTGTTCATTACACCCTGCTTAGAGACGCACAAAAATAAAATCACACTGCCAGGAATTGTTCTAAAATGTCTTCAACAAAACTGAATCCCTCCCTCCCAGGGATCTGTAGGCAGTTGATAAGTATATACTATATTGCATCAACAGAAAATTCACCACAATCCCACCCCACATCATATGCTGTCTTGCCAAAACAGCTGTGTTTATGCCTGGCATCACTGCACGAAGTGTGTCAACCAAAACTTCGCAAACGCATCGCATTTGCACAGAACTCAGCACGTCTTTACTGTCCAACTTTCTCTGAAGGAAAAATCCACTCCTCTTTTTAACATACACACATATACACACATATGCATATATACAGAATACATTAATTGTTTCAGTTTTGCCCTAGGGTACCAAAAATGGATTTCTCCTCTGAAATATGCAGCAAAATGCATTGCTGCTCAGTCCCCTCCAATTGTGCCAACGCAAACATTTTTGTAGCTACATAACAAGCTGTATCAAGAAAATTATCTGGCTGAAAACTAAGCCAGGAAAAAGAAATAAATCAAAATACACTGGGTTTCTTTTTCCCCTCTCAACTGGACCAGTCCTTTGTTCTGGTTCAGTAGATGGCCACACAACATGTGGGTGAGGACATGCTGGAAGAAACAAGTGGCAGGAACCACAAGAGGCTTGATTACCTTTTTTTTTGCTTAATGAGTGCCTTCAGCTACACCATTACTCGATCTAGAAGAGCTTGTCATGACAATATGACACTAGACACAGTATCTACTAAATCATCACTTCATCATTCGCTGTAAAACTCTGGGGCTTTTCTATTCACTTGCTTTCATCATTTCACCAATGAAATCGCAATATCCTTCATTTTATGTATCTATTTCACATAGACAAAGAACTTAACTGCTGAACTTTTAACTTTTAAGAGTCACACTGAACTGTATCCACAAAAGCATCTATTAATTTAAGAATTTTGAGACAGCTCTTACAATTCAAGCTGCAAGTCTATACAAAAATTGCATTCTTGAATTTGTAGGCTGCATGTTCACTAGCCTAATAAACAAATCACTCACAGGAACCTGGGAATTAAAATTCCTTTGGGACAATTTTCAACATAAAAATGGATATCCGCATTTATGAAGATATTAAAAGACAGCCAGCACAGAATTTGTAACTCAGCCATCGCCAAAAGTCATGTCACAATGACTTTCAATGTGCTAATTCCCAGAGAACAAATAAATCAGCTTACAGTAGATTGTTTTCAAAACCACAAGTTGCACAAGATGAGCACCTCAGGCTGCATGAAAGCCCCTCTTCTGTGCCATGCAGCAAAACTCTTGCTTTATTCACAAATTTATCTTTAATCAACATCAATTAATAAACTGAATTCACTTTTAAGCAACAAAAGTAATGATTTCTAGTTAACAATTTAAGTCGAATAAAAATCGAAACCCCAAGGTTTTGGTGCCTACAAAGCCTAACCTAGATCTACTTACACAGGGAAAACTTCCTAAGAGTTATGCCTGTGATTGCAATTACCTGAATTTGATTTAAAAAAAAAAAAAAAAAAAAAGAGAAGTTTTCCACTGACTCTTAGGAACAACAGCAGCAGCAGCACCGAGTTACTTCATTAAGAGGATCAATTAGAGCAGCCTGCAACTGCTGAGAAAGCGCAACTCTCAGGGAATTTAAAGTATTCCTGGAGAAAACACTGTCAACTGCACAGGAGGGAACATTCCTCTGCTGGCAGACAGCGAGTTATGTAAACTGTGTGCACAAAGAAAGACACGGATCTTCGCTCACCTCCTCCATCTCAAAGGAGTCCTTCTGCTGCAGCATTAGGTTCGTTATGGACGGGTTTGCGAGGGGAGCGCAGGGGTCTCTACCCGGCGATGCTGTGGACAGTCTCTGCGTCAGGACACTGCTGTCGGACGTGCTGGAACTGCTGCTGAGGCCTGGCGAGTCCAAAAGACCGGGTTCTTCGTATGGTCTGTCCTGGGCACCTGCCAACCTGCCTCCCTGCCCATCTGCTGGAGGCACAGTACCCTCTTGTGCATCATCGGTCACAGCAGGGAGATGCGCGGGTCTCTCCGTGTTCGCAGCCTTTGTCTGACTGCTGCCTATCTCCTCCTTTACAGTAGCCAAAAAAGAGGGACAGTCTTTCTTTTTAGGATATTTTGGCAATTTAGATTCATTTTTAACATCGTTTTCCTCACTCCCTACTTCAGCTGGACTTTTCCCTTTTTCAACAGGCGAAGGACTTGAGGAGCTGCTGCCATCGGCTTGCTGTGTGCCACACAGATTGAGTTTTGACAGGGTCTTCATTAACCGACTGGCTGTGTTGCTGCGGTTCAGAGGGGGAGGGCTGGATGCCTCTTTGCTGGAAGACACTGAATTCATACTACCAATTTTCTGCAAAGGAGTCCCAGAGACTTGAGAATACAAAGAAGAAAAAGCATTGGCCACAGTAGTAAGCACTTCAATCTGACGAAAACGACCTGCACGGGAACGAAACACAAGGCATATCTGAAGAGGGAATTTTGATCATAACCTCTGCCCAGCCCCACAAACCTCCTCCTGCTTTTATCAAGGGCCCCGAAGACTGAATGAACACTGCCTTGGCCTGTACACGAAAGTGATACTGTACTATGGAAGAAAAGAAAAACCTTTGCAAGAATCTTTACTAAATGCACAAGAACAGCGTGCAAAGTTCTCCCAAAGTAAGTGCTATACGTGTGTGAATGCAAGTTTATTTACAAAACGCTAGAAAGAAAGCGTTACTCGCATGGCTCTCTCCATCTACAGCTACAAAAGGACAGCTATGCCCTCATTTCAGCAACACTCATTACAGATCCAACAAAGCCCCTGTTCAAAGTCAATAGAAATACTGCCCCAGATTTCAACAATGACAAAAATAGGTCACTGCCACCCAGAAAAAAAATCCCACCCCGAGACTGAAGAACACCACAAACAGAGGGATATTGCTATTTGTTTCAGTGCTCTAAAGCTGCAACAGAAGACGAGATTAGAGTAAGAGATGAGAATGACACAAACCAGAAGGCAGCATACCTTACAGGATGCCTTTTATTTCCCTCCCCCACTACAAACCCCTTCCACTCACCCCAAGGAGTACCCTGGTGGTCACCTCTTGCCTATTTAAGACCAAGCAAGAGTTTTATTATGAATTCTGAATGGAATTTGGCCTTTAGGCTGTAACTGAGTTTTGCCAGGATATTAGATACACACCTCTTTTGCAGTTGTTTACATAGTTAATAAACTCATAAATAAACTGTGCTTCAGAAACATACTTACTTGTTAAAGCAAAACTTGGATTTTCCACTTCCATGCGCTGTATTTGGGCATTCAAGAACACTTTGATGTCTATCCCTCTGGCAAACGATGATGAATTAAAAAATCTCGCTGGAATTTTGGAAGCAATATCTGGTTCATCTCTTCCAAACCCAAGGTTATAGAGCACTTCTTCCGGATCTTCCTCATAAAGCTCCAGTAATTCAGAAACACTAGACAAATGAAAGATGTTTACCATCTACCTGTCTCCTTTTAAGGTCCAGTCCCTTCTGTCCAGCTGCTAACTCAGCCCAGTAACCAGTTTGGTTTATTGACTCCTATAGCTCAGCCTAGTTTCGGAAATAATTGTGGAGATCTCTGCATCTAAAGTTTTGGTTCCCATGACGAGAGCCATTGGCCCAGACACATCACAGATGCAATCCTGTCATTTCTAAAATCAGTCCTATTCTGCAGAGCTCAAATTTTAAAATGCCATTAAAATTTCAGGCATTTTTAATGTTCAGGTCCATCTGTTAGCATTTACTGAAAACCACAACTAAAAAAAAATTAGAAGTTATTCAAGCAACCAAATGAAAATTCCCTTCTCAGCTACTAAACGCAACAATGCACATAAAACAAGCTAAGTCCTTTTAACTGAGAAACAGACCTTCAAAGCATAGTCCTCTTTTACCTTGAAACAGTTGCGCTGCTTTTTCCAGAGCCGGTGGAGTTCATACTTCTCCCCTTCTGATGGAACTGCAGCCTCCTGTCCTTTGCCAGTACACCATTGCTGTCAATGCAAACAGAGAGGACCCCTGCGATAAACCTCTTCTGTTCAGGGACTCGAGTCTCTGTCTCGCTGGAGAGCTAACCCTCCAGCACTGCTGAATTTCTCTTTTCCCCTTCGGTGTTATCTGGTTTATATTAGCCATGTCATTTATCGAAATACAGAAACAAAAGCAAACCCCGGGCCACCTCAGTAAAAATGTACACAGACAGTATGAATTTAAAGGCAAATGCGAGCTGAGAAAACAAACCCTGATCTGCCCTTGCTGCCCCACCCTCCTTGTTCCCACCCTCCTCCAGTAAGGAAGCCCAGCCTCGGGTGTGCTGTCCTTGCCCTGCCTTTTCCTGCCTTCCCTGGGCCGCTGCCTCCTCCAGCAGGACCACCCCTCCATGCAAGGCCACCCTCTGCACGCCTCAGGCACCCGGCTCGCCCCAGCTGCCGCCCGCCTGCAGCAGCGCAGGACTGCGACCTGCCCGACCTGCCCGGACCTGGCTGGGGAAGATGAAGAGGCTCCAGGCGGGGGGAAATGAAGCAAGACAAGCTCCAGCCCACACTGCTGGCCAGTCTCTCCCCCAATCCCAAACTATTTCTTCCCTGCATCTGGAGAAGCTGCCTGAGCATTAGGTGGTATCCTGGATTCAAACATACTTCTACTGCTACTCTCCCTGGGGAGCAAACTGTTCCCCCCGAGAACAGCCACCAAGAAACCAAAGGCAGCAGAGGATTCACCTAAGAGTGTATTTTTATTTATGGAGCCCAGCTGAGGAGCAGAGAGGATGCTGCCCGCAGGGGCTGTGCAGTATTTGCTGAAGTCTCAGTGGGGTTTTAGTTTTAGCACATTTTATTTAGAAGCTCTAACCGTCTTTCCTCTCTCCAAGTCTTTTTTCCCCACTCCCAAAAGACATCTGCTGTGACAGGCAAAACTAATTTTCCCTTGCAATTTCTAAAACAGTGAGCAATCAGTGAGGCAAAGAAGGTTAATTACGCTAAGTTACTAAGATTTGTCATTTCTCTCTTTTCCTCCTGCTACTCCGAAATATATGTCAGGTCTGCGGAAAGAATAAAAATCTGAATTTTTTTTTCCTGCACTTCCTAATGACTGTTTCTGTGTTACCTGGATCTTTTCCTTCCCTTTTATGTAAACAGACATGAGCAGAAGAGCTTTAGCTCTGTGGTAGCCCCCATGACTTCTACTGCCCATTCTCCCTCCTGCCCTTCAGTATAAATATTCCTCTGAAGTAAACAAACACAAAAAAAGATGTTTACCACGTTTCTGTTTGGGTATCACTCCGTAGATGATTAGCTGTAGAGAAAGGAGAAGAAGTTGTTACATCCAGACCTCTTCATAATTACACTTCTCACAATCAGTATGAAGAAGCAGACAGTGAGCACGTTTACCAACAGTCCTGCATAAATCAGATTTTACTTTTTCCATGTAAATGTGATTGTCAAGGGTTTCTGGTATACGGCTGATATAAAGATGATCTGGTTTAATCAAGCTCTGTTTAAAATTAAATCTCACAAGGACACACATTTACATACTGTCATTAATCTTATTACTCGAAATTTCAATTGTGATAAGCTGGTAATTGTTATATAAACCATTTATTGCTTTGCAACTGAAGACATCATTACCAGCTGCAGGGCTGTTCCCGGGTGGGAAGGGAAGGAGGACAAGCAGGAATGCAAGGATTGCTCCAGTAGAGAAAGTAAAGGATATAAGAAAGGTAGCTGGTGCTGAGACTGTATTTGTTCATCTTTTCATCAGTGAAGTGGGGCAGGGCCCTGGCTGCCTGAGCTGTGCAATACATGGACAAGAGCTCAGTGAAGCCCTCGGTGCTGATGGGGCCAGCAGACGTGCTCAGAGCTGACAGGGCTTGGGCAGGAGGCTGTCTGCCATGTACCAAGCACCTGGTCACCAGGCTGATAGGGAACTCAGCACTTTCTGCAGCTGGATCACATGGGAACATCCCAGGCAGCATTATTCTTTCAGAACTGAACCTCAGAATTAAATTATGGTTTCCCCAAAGAGGCAACTCAGCATTAACAACTTGCCCCAGGAGACAGGCAAGGAGCACGTGTCTGTTACAGCAGCCCTCAAATCAGCTATGAAGAGAGTGAAGGGATGTCACACACACTGCCAGGAAAACCCTGCATCTCGACCCACTGTGCCAGCAGAGTAAAGTTAGCAAACGAGAGTAAAATGTGGAAACTTCACAACCTCTCTGCCTTGGTTTCAGAGGCATCACAAAGAAATGTATGCAAAGAAATGTATGCAAAACACAGATCCCACATCTCTTCTTTTTAATATTCTTGCCTACAACATGAAGGCGAGCCTATCTGTAAGGCTTATCCAGTGACTAAGTTGAACAGCTGAACCATAGGTTTCACCAGCTCAGCAGTGGGCTGGGGTTACGGGTCCCTGCCCAATGCCCTCTGTACCATTCACACAGGGCTCTGGCTTGTATCTGGACTCAGGCAGTCAGGGCTGCACAAGGGCAGGCCATTCATCCCAGCCTCAAAGGGGCTGTCTGTCTGGCAGGGCATGCAGCACTGCTCCAAGCAGCTCTGATGTCCCCTTGTTCTTGGATGGGAAGCAAAGCCCAGCAGAAACACCCGCATCCTTACCCAGAAAAATCAACCAGCAATTCTAGTACTGGGGCCTTTTCATCTGAACAAGCTAAATCATGCTTAAGACCCATAAAAAAACAGAAGTCCTTGGAAATTATAAGGAGAAAAATTGAAAAGAAAAAAGTGACATGATGTACTAAAATGCACTGATTCTTGTATTCTCGGTCACGTGCTCAGACCCTTGGATTATCATTACAAAGAAACTTTTCCTATGAAATCTTTGTACTGCAGGCAATCTAACAAGTGGAAAAGACTGTCAATAGGAAAATTTAATCCTATTTAATCTATTGCAGTGGGACACTCATTTACTGCTTTTCCATCATTATCAGATCAAGATCGTTACCAGGTAAACTTTTTTCCTTAGAAGTCTTAAATCTTTAAAAATTAAAGATATTTCCTTCCTCCAGGCCTTGTCCCACTACTTTGACACTACTGGCAAGACCAACGTAGAAGGAAAGGGCTTTCTACTACACCAGTTCTGGCACTTAACAAAAGCTGTAATTCAAAAACATTAAAAGCTATACTGGGAGAGTAGTTTTGTCAGATAACCCCAGGACTTGGTTTGTGAGGAATTTTTTTGCTATTTGACTACAAGATGCTGCTGTTAGAACAGCATCTACAGTGCTTTCGTTATGGACACCTCTAATCTATGATCAACAGAAAGGCTAGAAGTCTTTTCTACAAAGTCCACGGGGAACAGCCACATCTCCCTCCCCTTAAAAAAGGGAAGAGAAAGAAAAGACAAGCAGCTAGAAACAGAAGAATGTATATTGTGGCTGATCCAAAATACTTACTCAGCTTTGGTGCTTTTCACTTTTAAAAGCACTTAGCCCTTAATGGGTTTGCCTCTTGGCTGACAGAATTTCATTCCTCCTTTCAAAAGCTCGCACATGCCACTCCCAAGGGATTCAGTGGAAGTGGGGCATGCATGGCTGCCAAGAGTAACCCACGGACAAGAAGAGCAAGTAGGAGAAATCATTTTCACACAGCCTTGGTAAGTGCTTCAGGCTGTCCTGTCATTGTGGGTATGAAAATGAGAGGGCAGAAGCAAATTCAGGGCTGCCTCTGACCTTTGGGTCAGAGACCCAGAGTGTTTGACTCTAGCAATAGTCTAAACAACTTCAAAAAGCAAATCTTCCTGCATTTTTTGGTGTGCTTCATCCTGATTTTCTAGCCAATGCCATTCTTCAAAATAAAAATCAGATGACTGAACATAATTTTTTTTTTGCTAGAAAAAGAGTCATAATCTGCCACACCCACCTTCGGCTCCCAGGGATAAGTCATCTTCAAAACTTCCTCCATTTCTCACCAGCATGCCTGAAAACATACAGTTAGCAGTTTAGCAACTACAAAGCGCCAATGTTTTCCTTCCAGCAGCTTATCTAAAGATATTCGCAAGACACATTTCTTCATCTGATACAAGAAATAACCAGACTTTATTTACAATCCCTGCATTACTCATGCAGTTAAAATGCATTAAGAAGCAAGAAGCTACATTTCAGAACATAGCAAAATTATTTTGAAAGAGAACAACTACAACACTGCTTTAGCTTTGTGCTCAGAAACACCCCCGAGTCGATGTGTGAGCAAATTAACCGCCAGTGGGAACCTGGAGGTACCACTCAGCACATCCGCGCCTTCCGCTGCTGCCTTATCTACCCTCCAGACATCTTACCAGGGGAATCCAGAGTCTGAGTCCAGCTGGGGCATTCCCCTCTCACCTCCCTGTACCAGATTAGGAGCTGAAGTGAAGACTCCAGGCACAGCAAGTAATTCTTCTTCACCCTGTCACTACCTGCACATTCCCACTGTACTTTGAACTTTAGTATTCTGACCTGCTCGGATAGTAAAATTTTCAGGTGTGGCAACCACAGTTATTAGACGCAGAGACTGCCTAATGCTCACGAGCTTGGAGACAAAATCACCTCCCTGTTTTGCACGTTTGGGGTTTTTTTAGACCTTACTAAGATCTCCAGAAAGACTTATTCAGGTTCTTTTCCCCCTTCTCCAGTTTCTCGGGCACAATTGCTCTGCTGTGAGAATAACTCTGCGACACTGACCCGGCTGCAGTTTGTACTGCTACTAAAGAGATGAGGTCTCACATGAATGTCCTCAAAACCAGTTTCCAGCAAAAGAGATTTCAGTAGGTAAAGCCCTTCCTTACCCTTCAACAGAGGATTGCTTTGCTCATCCAAGGAGGCTCCCAGAGGCGTTCTGAAACCACAGAAGAGATTAACACTACTTAAAAAACTTGCTGCTTCATGTCCTTCTTTGCAGCATGTAACAAGCTTGTGATAGCAGCAGTTGTCCCTCCCTCCCACATTCCCTCCCTCCACCCCCAGAAAGCACAAACATCTGATGACTGGCAGTAACTTCCTAAACAATCCCCAGCCCTCTAAATAAATACACCTTCCAGAGAAAAACAACAAAACATAATAACTGCAAAGCTCAAACACCTTCAGGGGCAGCAGCCCCTGCTGAGGAAAATCGTGGACTTCTCAGCAAAATGCTCAGAAAAAACAAGCATGAGTTTTTGAATGGATGAATTCAATCTCATTTATGCAGCAAAAACTGTTGTCATTTTTCTACACCTTTAAAACTTCTTGGAGAGAGGGGTGAAAAGCTGTATTTGGCGATGAGGAAGAATCAAGATGAAAGTCTTGGCAGCTATGTTAGCTGGCACTTGCCAGTTCTGATACTCTGTAGACTCTTCACACTAGCTCTCTTTTGGATGATCCCTCCTATTGCTGCTGCCTGAAGGGCAGGGGATTTGCCGAACCTCATGGTGCTCGAAAGGAGCAGCAGAAGCCTCACAAACGACAGGTCCAACCCCACTCTGGGTTCACACTGTATTTGTTAACACTAGCTAGATGTTTCCATATCTTGTCTCTCAGACATGCTTAATCAAAGCCTTGTCACTTCTAAGTAGCACAGCATTAACTTTCAAAGCTCAAAACAAATTCAGAAATATAATACTCATAAAGAAGGGGAAAGCAGATGATTTATGTACCTACATTATGTATGTTTCATTTGGATTTTTAATTAGACAAACACATAAACCTGCCCAAAGACCTGAAAGTAAACAGCGCTCTGATACAGTATTTATTTTGGTGCCATGGCCAAATTAAGCAAGGAAAGTTTGCATCTGCTTTCTAACAGACCTTACACTTCACAACCTTATTTTTCTTTCCCCTCTGAAAAGAGCTCACTCTCTCCAGATGCAGCCTGCTGATACGGAGCAAGCTCACTTCAACACGCCTTTTGCAAAGCAAAGCAAAGCCCCACCACGCTGGGACTCCAAGGCAAACAGCCGGAGCATGCAGGTGCATAAGCATGTTTCAGGTGACAGGACAGACACTGCCGAGGCTCAGATCTGTATTTCCGTGTGTCTGTCCAGTCAGACTCTGAAAGATCTTAGGATATATTGTCTAACCCTGTCACGCTACAAGAAGCCTTATGTTCTGAGGTAATAACTAAACTGGTTGTTTACTCCCTGGCTCCGATGGGTGCGCTCCCAACCTTCTCCCTCTCCTTCCCTGGTGGCTACTCCCATGCCTCTATGTTTTCGATGTAGAAACTTGCTGGCATTGACTTTGACAGCCAAGGTCAGTGCTGCATGCAGTGACTGGCAGAAAGCAGTAAAAGCATCCACCAAAGCCGGCATTTTCCTTTAGAAATTAAATCTATCACCACTACAGCACATTAGCAGCTACCACAAAAGCATCCCTGTCAACCACCCCTCGCTGCCCTGCCTGCACTGCTGCACACACCTGCCATACACCCCCTGCCTTTGAAAAACTTGCTCTTAAGAACTAGACAAAAAATGAGTTTAAACAAGGGACAAGTACCGCACAAAAATCCTTTCAGACAACAGCATGGATAGCTCTGCCTTTCTGCACCAGGCTGCTTTTCACCAGCAAGGCCCTCAGTTCTGTCTCAGAGCAGCCCCGTGTACTTGGGAATGTTTGGGCTGGGGGACCCTTCCACTTGCTGTGCCCTCAGGACAGGGTCTCCCTGCCGTACGCAGCCTCAAGGCTCCCTCTCATCCCAGAGCTTTGTTTGTTCAGCTACCAGTTGTGCTCGGGTGGTCTTTCGGAACAAGACAAGGGTTTTGCACTGTGCTGTGGAAGTGTTTAAACCTCAGCTTTTAAAACCTTAACTGGGCAGAAGCCATGTTTATTTTAAACTCGAGGCAAAAAATCTCTTCTTTCGGAGGCATTTCAAGAACTCACTTCCTGCATATCTACAGGAGATGGCTCCTAGATACCTCCCACATCCCCTGTATTACTGTCAGAGTGTAAATATATTCAATCAAAATAATGCACGTCATCATTAAGAGCTGACAAAAATTTCTTTTTATCTATCAGCGTAATACAAACACTTGTGTTTCAACTTTCGTGAGCTTTCTTATTACTTCAAAATGCCTTTTCAAAGTACGGGGCAGAGAGCAAGAGAGGCCTTTCTCAAAGACATGCGATTCCCAAAACATGAATGAACCAGAGACTTTGAGCAACATCTGACATTTTTTATGCCCCCCATAATTCTTATCACAGTATGATAAATACTTGCTTTTTTTCTTTTGGGGTTTGCTGTTAGTTGTTTCTTTACAAAAAACCCAAATCAACAAAACATGTGTCTACCAAGGTACATAACATGGGACATTAGGAACCCTCCTCTCCTCCAAAGCAGATGTGAAACAGAGATGCCAAGTAATAAGAGCCCTGAACCACTACCATAAATATCAAAGGACAGCTAGCAATTCTTTTTATCCATATTAGAACACTATTGATGCTTTTGGAAACAAACTAAGGAATCCATCTTATAAGCAGATCTATTTACGCAGTGGGTTGATATTAAGGTTTTTTGTGCTGCTGCCAAATCAAACCAGAAAATGAGATTTTAAAAGTGCCAATTTTCTTCTGATTCCGAAAACACGCACAGAAACTCAGACAAAATGTGAAGGACTGCTTTTAGAACACATGTAACAGAGAAAATATTGTATTTCAGTAAATGAATCTTCATTTGTAGTAATGGCTACATGGTAACTTGTTATGGATCTACCTTGTAAGAACAAGGTTGTGCCATGAACCAGAAATAGAAGCTCGGTTTGTGTATGCCCACACTTTGCAGCAATTAAAGCTTGACAGCAAAACCAGTGTTATTAAACAAGTAAGAATTTTCAGGAAGGACAACTTACAAATTGTAAATTTCACAACTGTTATTTTTAAACTAAACACTGTAGTATCTGCAGGGCTATTCTGTCCTCTGTAAATGCTGTCCTCTTTTCCTATGGACATTGCTATCAAGAGACAATCAGTTCAAGGTTTCTATACATACAATCACTTATAACACTGCAAAGTGAATTATCACTTTACTACACATGCTAGCAACAGCTTGCACATATATTAGGTACAAAATAAATAAACTATTCTGCAGTTTAAAACACAAGGAACTGTGCAGCCCTTCACAGGCAGCTGGGACTGCACCTCCCAGACATGAACCATACATGCTGGCACCCTGCACGCCACAGAGCAGAGGCTAACTCCTGTCTGAAATAGCATTGTTTAGGAAATCTTTTTTTTTCTAATATTTCTGAGGAGAAGACAAGATTCCTCTGAAAAGATTTACAGTTGTAAATAGTGCACTTTAAAAGGCTTCTGGGGAAGGAGCACAGCAGGTTTCACGAACACGCATTACCTAAATTTGCGTTTCCGTATTAGCAAAACAGTAAACTTGGGCTCCATTTGTTATTTGTAAAACAAGATTCCCGTATTTTGGGAGTCAACCTCCAGAGATGCAAACACATTCCAAAGAAATGTGTGGTGCCAGTTTTAACAACAAATAGTCACCGAAGCCCGGGTATGAAACTGCAAGCTTTGTGTTATTACTCAAGACTTTTGGCCATCTATTAGATGTTCATGTTGTCAGTTTGCAGTGTTGTGCTATTCCTTAAATTCTGCATGGAAATCGTAAGGACCACAGGGCCAGGGAAGGTTCTAAACAGAAATCCTGCAGATTTAGACATAGTGGCACTGCAGCATTAGGAAGAATATCTCCCTCAAGGGCCTCTTCCCCCTCCAGTCCTTACATTTTTTGCCCTCCCAGCTCAAAAAATACTTCTAAGAAAGCACAGAATTCACAATACTGATTTTTAAGGCTATAGCTTGGTAGACCAACAGGACACCAGATTTGAAGTAAAGTCAGAAAAATCTTCTCCCATTCTGGCATTTTGGAAGGATGTTCTGTCAGGCCTGAACATTATATTTTAGGGATTAGTACAATTTCAAGCCTTAAGCTGCCAACACCCTATCCAAGGCACAGCCTGTAAAGATCTGAAGAAAACTATATGGAGGATCCTGTAGCTATAAAACAACCCACACTTCAGAGAGTAAGCTCAGTCAGCTGCTTACTGGATCAAGAGATCACAAAGGCACAGCTAATCTCAGTGGTAAATTCTTGCCTTAACGTAGCTGCTCTTAAAAGCAGAAAGAAACCAGAAATATCAAATAGCAGAGGTCTTGAAATGTCGTTGTTAGCTACTGGAAAGCTAATTGTTAGCTTCTCCCCATCGACTCTGCCTCCAAGGGTTGTTAGGACTGAATGGAGAAAAAGACAGGACAAAAGCAGCTGCTACTGATGTAGCATTTGTGCTTTTATGTGACTGAGGATGAAGAAAAAGTAAGGCCATCAGCCTGTTCCAAAGATTAGTTTGCAACAGTAATAGAAACACCGAATATATATACCATGTTTCAAGTTAAGGATAGAGGTCATTAAGAGCCTCAGATAAATCAGGTTAGTCTAAACTGTGCCATCACTCCTGAAGGCCCCGTAAGCACAGGGGCCACGCCGCGGAAGCACCGTTTCTTTAAATCTGCACCAAAAACCAGGCAAGGAAACAGTGGAAGCTTTAGACTGGAGCCCCTCGGTGACAAGCACCGCAGCTTCCAAAGTAACGCTGCCTTCCTTACCCTCAGCTGAGTTCCTCCCCCGGCGGCTGAAAGCCTTCAGGCTCATTAATGAGACGCCAAGGAGAGAAGCGGTGCCGAGCGCCAGCTCCCCTGTGGCCATGCGGACTCGCGGCGCAGCGCGGCCGGAGGCGCAGCCCGCGCAGCG
>VZTA01001741.1:161063-216697 GCA_013398855.1 Mohoua ochrocephala | reverse complement strand
GGGCCGCCGTCGCGGGGCAGGGATGCGGGGCAGGGATGCGGGGCAAGGATGCGGGGGTCGGGCCCACTGGCGCTGGGGCTGCGCGGCCCCTCGGGCCTGGCCAGGCTCGGAAGGGCCGCCCGTGGCCTGGGCCCGTGAAGGATGTTTCCAAACTAAAAAAGATGAAGAGCAGCAAAGGGAGACTTTGCAGAGTTTTATCCTGGGGGAACGGGAGTGGAGAGGGGAGAGAAGGCATCAGGAAAAGAAGAGGATGGCTGGGCACACGCAGCCTTCTCCCTCGCTTCCAGGGGTGTGGAATTAGATCAGCCTCTGTTGGGGCACAGGCAGGGGGCTGCAGGGACACCAGAAGCACCAAACCCGGCCTCTTAAAATCTTAGGTGCGTCTGAAGCCTTTATCATCTCCTTCAGGATGTACTTAAACCACCACAATCAACTGAAAACCCAGCAAAAGACGAGCGAGTCCCCGTATCTGGGAAGGAGGTGCCGCACAAAAGGCTGCTTTCACTGTCGGGGACCGAGTGCCATTTCTCAACCACTGTCTCCTGCTTGAGGTGCCAGCCAAGGTCCCTGCAGCAAGAGCCCCGTGCCCACCTTGGTGCCGTGCCCACCTTGGGTGCCGTGCCCACCTTGGCTGCACGTGGCCTGACAGCAGCCGCGGCCCAGTCCGCCACTGAGGGCAGAACGGGCCCGCTGGTGCCCACCCTGGGGAGCAGGGCGCTGCCCTCCTGCGTGGGGTCAGACTGTCACATCCCAGCCACTGCTGCATGAACCCTGCCTGCCCAGCGAGCTCACCTGCGGCTGTGCGCCTGGGAAAAATGAACTTTTGAAAAAGGTCTTTTACAAAATTTTCCTGAAAAGATGCTGAATTAGTAAGCACAAGCAGCAAAATTGACCTGTGTCCTCTGGAGTGGTGAAACTGGTGTTGACAGGCAGGCACACGACATACTTCATGTTTAAAGGCAAATCTGCCTTTGGAAGATCCAGGTTAATGGTACACAGTAAATACTCTTTCATTATCTAGCTTTATAGTTAAAACCTTTCAAGGAATTTCTGTGAAGGTTTCCCCTATAAAATAAAAAATTGATAAGACAAAAACATTTCTTTTTTTCCCTAAACCCCTCCTGCCCACTCACTACTTTACTTATATACAGCCTTACTAAGATAAATTTCCCCTCGTCACAAGTAATTTTCCTAAACACACTCTAATTTTCTGAATGCTTTGTACTGAAATGAAACCAGAACAGTAGCACAAAGTGTATTTGTATTTAATTTGTCCCAGAAAGTACATGTCATTTCTGTACACGTTTGGAGATAGTATTTTTAAATTTCTTTTAAAAAGAGCAAAGTACATTTGAATCTTTCTTGTTGATCCTCCAAATAATCAAATAATTTTCTCAGCAGGGCATGTTTCACATGTTACAGATTTTGCATAAGCTAACATGGAGCGTGTCCTGAGCCACGGGTGTCCCAAGGGGTGAGTCTGAGGATCAGCACAGCTCCTGTGCCCTCCACAACAGCGTGCTGGGGCTTGGATTTCAACTGAGGTTCCTCACAGGTGTATTTATAGTACTGGAAACGTAAAATCTGGTTTTTCTGGCTTTGTTGGTAAGTGCCTAGCACAGCATTACTTTGACATAATGGTCAATATTTCCATTTTATGTGTATGCATAAATAGATATATCTATTAAAAATGGCCCTTTGAGGTTGAGCTGCCTGGATGAGAGCTGGAAGAGGCAGGGAGGGCCTAGAGAAGTTTAATCCCTGCCATTGTTTGCTGCCTCAGAGGGAGCACAATTTCTTCTTGAAAGTTACAGTTTCACTGGCACAGCTAAGGGTGAACAGTTGCAGGCTAAAAGCAGCTTCTGCCTGGCTGTGCCAATACATCCTTAAGGAGTTCTTAATCCACAAATTACTGACATTATTGTCTATAATTGCTTGTCTGTTGTGACAACACTTACTCAGAGAATGTCAGAAATGTAAACAGCAGCCAATAGCTTTTTTGCAGTGAAGTCCTGCCAGTACAGCACTGGGCTCTCTCTTGCACCTTCATACCATACCAGCAAGATCCCTTTTGACTCTGTATGAGTAAGGATTGCACGCTCAAGTCCTATATTAAGCAGAACGTTTTTCAAGGAAAATATCTGGCTTGTTATTTCTTTTCATACTTGTAACCAAAAAGTCAGTTTGTTCTATAATAAAAGTTTCTCTTGCTTCAGGATGTAATTTGTTAGTTGTACTTCAAAGCAATCATTGATTGGGGAAAAAATCATGTCATCTTGTCACTTAAATTAGACCAACTTTTTTTTCCCCAAATTATTTTGAAACCATTCAAATAAAACCTTGTGTAGGCATTAATTAGATCAGGGATAAATTGTGCTTTACATTATGTTATAAATTCCTAAAGGAAGATTTATAACCACAGCACCATTAGTACTGCTACTAAGTACTACCAAGTAAAAAACCACACAGACGCACACACATTTTAAGGATAATAATAATTCTCACATTTGTCATCCGGGTGCTGGCCCTGAGCATATGAATAAGTGTGTAAATACACAGACAAATACAATTTAGCCCAACAAATACCACTACGTTGCTATCTTTCTTTCTTAAAAGAACAAAAACCTTTGAAGAGGACTTAATTCAATTTTTGCCTGCAGAGGATTCTTTCAGATGCAGTATTGTGTGAAAAAACACATTCCTACGTTACTCAAAGATATAAATGAGGTTCCCATGGGGACTTGTTCCCATGTCTGAGTGCACTGGAAGGAGCATTGTCCTGCTACAGTTGGACTTCCCCATGCTTTTGAGCAAACCGTGTCCCTGCTAGTTCTGTACATCAGGAGAGCCTCCAGTTTTCAGGAAGGATTACACTATCTATATCTATAGATATATAGATATATTTATCTATATCCCTCCATAAAGTATGGGGAGATAGGGATAAGCCTCTGGAAACCAAAGAAATATTTACAGGCTGCATAGCTGAGCTCTTGGTAGCATGGTGAAAGCCTATGCTTTGTCCTCTGCTGCCTTCCCAGGACCTACAGGCATCCAGTGCTGGAGGAGGATTGGAGGAAATGGGATCAAAACGTGCTGGTGAGATCGGGACTGGTCAGATTTGGAATCTGTTTCCTCTGTTTTCCAGCTCAGCTGAGGGCTAAGCCCACCCTCTCGGGATGACCATCTACAGGAGGAGCAGCCATCAAAGCCCCATTGGCAGATCTTGCCACAGAGGAGACACATGGCAAAGGTCTAACATGTACAGAAGCTACTAGACAAAGTAATTAGGAATAGGTTTATAGACCAAAATAGAAAGAAAATAAATTTTTTAAAAAAATTTTAAAAAACCCACCAACAAACCAAACCAAAAAAAAAAGAAAAAAAAGAAAAAACAAAACTAGCAAAACTCTCTCGGTGCCTTGTGTCTTCCTTTGACAGGAGTAATGGGAGTTATTTCAGAGGTGTGCATTCAGAGAAGTAGTGCAATATGACAGAAACTGTCTGTTGGTCTTTCCACATGGCAGTAGAACCGGTTCTTGACAAGGGGAGAAACTCCATGCTGCTGCCTAATGTGGTTTGATCCTGGGACTTGCAGCTCCAAGTCAGCAATGTTTCATGACCACAATTGGATTTCCATATTATTGGCAGACAGAGGAGAGGAGGAGCTAACAAATAGTTCACCTTTGCAAACACTGTAACAAAAAAATATTCCTACATAGTAACAAAACTATGATAAATACTGTGCAGTTATTTGCTTTGGCAGGGTCTGTGTTTGAGAGCTGGAGAATGCATGAAGAAACACACAACCCACTGTCATGCACATCTTTAAAGTTTCCACAGCTCCATTTTAGTAAACGTGCTTTGTTAAATTAAGCAATTTCTTTCTAAGCCAAGATTATTAAAAAAAAAAAAGTCTACCTCTGTTATGCTATAAATGAGACAGACAACCTGGCCAGACATGGGTAGCATCTATTCCATGTCAAGAGAAAGGGCCCACCACCAGTGCCTTTTGCAATATTCTGTTCAGATGGCCCACTACAGGGGTGGGCAGCTTTGTCTCCTGGCTTTTCCATTACCCATCCTGCATCTGCAAAGGAAAGCAAAAGGCTGGAAGTCAGTCTTTGCAGAGCTCCTCCAGGGTGTTGGTAGCTGGGAAGGTGCTGCCACCTTTCTTCAGGTTTCTTTGGCAATTTCCCAGCTTCTCCATGTGTATCTCATCTCCCTGGTCCTTCCAGGTGGGAGACCGACCAGCACCTCTGTCTTCTACAGAGCATCTGTAGTCTTCTCTCTACCAGTGGAAATGCCTCTTTTTTTTTTTTTTTACTCTTTTTTTGTTTGCCTCATAGGCCATTGTCTGTTATTTTAGGCCTTTTGAAAGCCTTGTCTCTCTCACAGTGCTGACACCAAGCATGCCCATAATATCTGCCATTTCAGACCTTTGGAGGTTTTCTTAACATACTTAAAAATGGAAACCCCATTTGTTTCATATCATCCTGTCTCACCAGAACCAAATTGAGTAACCAGAGTACTATGTTGCTGAGGCAGAACAGACTGTCTCCTTATATCCTATGAAATATATAATAACATAAGATGATAAAGAATCAAAATTGTACCATGAAACAACAATAATATTCATTCCATATTTTTCCTAAATTTTTATTTTTAAAATTACACATTTAAAGGGAAATGCTGCAAGTGAAAGATAATTACATCTAGAGTATCATTCGGCTACCTTTCTCTGTGAAGAAAAGAAATCATATACTTGACTTGGAACCATTACTGTTGCCAGACAGATGTTCTCTCTCAAATATGTAGAGCAGAAAGAATGGAAAGTAACCTGGCAGTTTTACTCTAATAAATTAAAGTGTTAGGACAGTGTCTACAGCTTCTTCAGCTTTGCCAGTCATTTTGTTTAAACATGAGTGATGTGCATGCTGTTTCTATACGGTAAGAAACAAATGCCTTAAAGTTAATGCAAATGACATCTCTTCAGGCTCTTTTCAAACCAAATGTTGTCGGGTTTATTCAGCCACTTGTACTTCTGGGACCTCTTGCAGGAGTAGGAAGGAGGAAAAAAGCCACTTCCGCCAGGGCGTTTACAAGAGCTATAGCATAGCAAGAGGAAGTTTCTAAAGGAAGAGCCGGATATCTGTACTGGAGTGGATTACAGCTGCACCACCAAGTCAGACGGCGAGAACTGAGGCCAAGTACACATAAATGTGTGAAAACAAGCAGCATGGGGAAGAGGGAAGAGCAGCTTTAAATCTTTCAAGAAGTAAATGCACTTCGTGTCACTGAATTATGTCAGTGGGTAGCTGTTATTTTTGATGTTCGTATTTTTACCAAGAGAGGAGGCAAATGAAATAAATCCACAGATTTAGGAAATTAAAGCTGTTGTTCATTTTAAAGCAAATTCTGTGCATTTTCTCATTTCATGCTGTCTTCCTTTAAATCTAGCGACTGTGTTCATTCCCTTTCTGAGCACTGCCCATACAAGACCATGGCACTGGGGCCACGTCCATTTATACATCTGTCTCCTATGCTGTAGCATTCTGTTCTCTACTTTTACAGCTGAAGTACATTAAGATGGTAATTTCATTTACAAATACTGTTACTGCTCATGTGTTTTAAATCTTATGTGTTCCAAAAGGCTGATAAAGGAACTGCACATGAAAAATAAAGGGGAGAGAGATTTATCTGCACTTAAAAGATCTTTCGTTATCTTATCTTTCACATTCAAAAGCACTCAGCTGATATTTTGTCCTGTTTCTGCTGTCATTGGGATCCCTGATAAAACTGTGTGTATTTAGGATAATTAAGCTTTCTGACATGCATTGAGGCAGGGAGTAGGCATTACACAGTCCACACTCACAGAGAAGTGCAGGAATACAAAACAAGGGAACTCAGCCTATCCAGTTCTGACCAACTTACTGTATATTTCCTTCCAAATCCATTTAGAAAACTCACTGAATTAATTCGGTTTTTTGCAACGAATCAGTGAAATAAAGTTTCATCAGCTCCAGAATGAATACAGTCATATTTTCTGTGGATTTAGATTGGATATTTTTGCTTCCATTAAGTCTTTCATCATTGGAGCATTCGTAATGTGTCTCTTCTATATATTGCCTATCGTCACATAGTGAGCAACTTCATGGTGCAACCTTTGCATCTCAGTTCTCCATCTATTTCATGAAGTATAATGAATACTTAGCATCATTGAGTCCTCTTCCTTCTCTAGATCTGGGCTGAAATTGGCCAGTGAGATCAGAAATTATGACAGGAGGAGGAGACGAAAAGAATCCATTTAATATCTGTTTTCACAGCAAATAAGATTAACAAACAAAGGCAAAAAGTTGACACAAAGGCAGTCCATAAGGTCCATAAGCAAGCCCAGAGGACATGTGCCTTGCTTGTCATCTGTACCTGAACAGCTCAGGGTGCGTGACTAGTTACTTCTAAAAATGTGCTGTCAGATATTTACCCAGTGTGCTAATTCATTTCTGGGCTTGACTCAGCTCTAAAATGAATGCATTTCTTTTCGCTGGGCAGTACAAGGAGTTCCAGAGTGATAATGGTATTGACTTTAAGGCGTTGACCAAGTTATCCTATGGCTGCCACAAGCGGTAGAACAAAAAGCATCAGGAGAAAATTCTAAACAGAAACTGGTAAGAGTTCCCAAGCAAAATCACAGCTAGGGTGGGCTAGACAGTCTTGAGAAATTCACATTATTTGCTATAAATCTCATTCACTCAGTGCTGAGACATCAGTTCAAACGATTGAGCTCAGAAGGGCATTGGAATCCATTTGATCCATGGCAGCAGTAGCATGGGAGGGAGGGAGGTGGGTGGAAGGGAGGGAGGGGATCCAGGTGTTACAGCTCCTTTGAGATAACCTCTGGCCAACAATAGACTGTCAATTAAAAACCACTGCAGAATGCAACAGAAGAAATTTGTTTCTGCATCTAAAGGACCAATTTATAATCCCATTAAAATGAAGCTGGAATAAAAGGAAAAAAATAGTGGTTTTCTCTTGCAGTATGCATAACATAACTACTCTGAACTTGGAGGGAGTCAGAGAATTGTGTAAAGGCCAGATTTCCTGTGTGAAGCTGCCTAAAGACAAACAAGCATGTTTGACTTCACCAGCTCTTCCACACCAATCAATAAATTCTAAAGAAAGATTTATTTACACAATTCAATAACTCCTTGATGAGTCACTGTGCTATTTCAACTCTTTTCCATAGACATTTAATGGTCAGATGGTATCATGCTAAAGAAGATTTTCCAGTCTAACAACTCTATTTCACTGTATGTATTTTTAAATGTTTTTAAATGGATAGTCCAGTGTTTGAAGTACAGGATATTTCTCTAGCTGACTGGTCAGAAGCTGGTCTGATCCAGCAACAACCAACAGCCATTCCTCGCCTGCAATTCTTTGGTGACCTACACGAATTCATTTGATGTGCTCAACAGAAGTAGTGCCACTGGGCAGGAGGCCAAGTAGCAAAAGCGTCACACTTTGCACTAAGCAGGTACCTCATTGCTGTCTGCAGTTATGGCTGGCCAACCCTTTGTGCACAGAAGTCCCATTAACTTTAAACTTAGCTCCTTAAAGGGCGTAGCAGGGGCTGGTAGCGGCAAACCTGACACCAAAATTGAATAGGAGCAGAATTTGTCCTGCCTAGAGAAATTATTCTGTTACAAGGAAGTTCAAGCCTTCTGGTGTTACATTATCAGAGGGCTTTGTCTGTTCAGTTCCCTTTAGATGAAAAATTAACACTGCCTTTGAGAGCATTAATTAATTCAAACTCACATAGTTCCAGTCCCTGAATTCTGCCATTGATTGTCCACATCCATGTGGCAGATTAAAATATTAACTGGAACTCCAAGTGCAATGTCCAAAAATACAAATTCATCTCTTTAAAAGTAGCTGCCAGCCAGAGGAAAACTTTCCTTCCTTGCCATGCACTGGGAAGAGTCAATGACTGCATGTTCCCCAGGAAGCTGATTAAACCTACGGAGCTCTTGCTGCAGTTTCCCACTTGCCTGCAGTCAGGCAGCATTCCCACACTTTGGTACCTGTGCCTCTCTCCAAGTACACAGTCATTTACTATGGCAATGGTTCAATTATCACAGGTAGAAAACTCAGGCTGGTAGATATGGAAGGGTGAGAAAAAAGCCTGTCCTGCTAAAGCAAAGGACTCCACCTTTCATGTAAGTAAGTTAGGAGTTAGTTTGAATAGGGGAGATGCTACAGCTACAGACCACACTGGCTAAAGGATAAGAACATGACACACTTTTCCCAAGGCTCCTGTCTGTGCTGCTATAGCAGGACACACTGGACTGGTGCATGTCCCGCTTTTCAACAAAGTTCTAATGTCACTGTGGGAAGGAATGGATTGGTGCACCTTGAATTGGGGCTTCCTGACAGGAATAAGAATTTGGTTTTAAAACACTGTTCATATATCAGTTAGGCTTCACTAGCACTGGAAAACATGAATTACATTTAAAAACTCATTGTTGATGTTTAAGATTATTTTGACCCCTCCATGAATGGAGGCAGCTGTTTTGTACTTCAAAATACGCCATCTGTGGTCCTCCCTTCCTCTGTACCATACTCTGTAGGGATGAGAGGTGTTGCTGATTTCTAATCATTAATCTCTTACATGTATTGAGTGTCACTGCTGTTATGCTGACGCCTATTGATCCTGCCCTGTCACATGCAGACCCTTCAGAGCTTGTGACTCATGCAAAGCTGGAAGAGGGCTGTGTATCTTCCTGTCTTCCTACAGAAAATGTGCTCTGCACTCCTCAAAACACCCTGGGACGCAGCAAAGTGCCCTGTGTGCAACAAGAGTATGTCTGGGTGTGCCCCGAAGGGAGCGTGGGAGACACTCCAGTAGGAGCTTCCTCTGAGGAGGTGGCTCTGAAGCCTGCCATGGCACTCTGCAGCTTCAAGGAAAGGTTGAAGTTTTCAAGGGATAGGAACTGCTCCCGAAGAGTTCAGATGAAGGTAAGAAAGGCTGATGGGGGATGAGAAAGCATCCCTTCCTCTACCTTCCATCCTCTGAAGAAGTTCCCCAGCACCTTCCAGGTGGTTTGGCAATGCCATGGTGCCAAGTAACATTGCAGTAACTTTCTCTTTGTGGCAACAGTTTTTTGAGAAACGTTTGAATGGCATCACCAAAATACACCTAAAGTGATCAAAGGTGCAGAAAAATGCCAGAGTGGCCTGATATTTGAAGCCATATCAGTACCTTTTTAGGAAATAACATGCAAAGATTTGGACATTTTCCCCCTAGGTTGTTAGAACAAGCATGTTAGCAGTGCGCTGCCACAGCTGAACCCACATGTTAAAGCTGAGATCTCCAAAGCAATATCTTGGGATCTCAAGGATACAGAATTTCACGAGGTGCATTTGATCACAGTGGCAAGGCTTACCATGTAGGAAAACTCATCATTTTAATCACCATTACTGAATATATTGAAATCTACACTTTACACAAAACAATGGCATCTCTAATGACAATGCTCCAGCACCTCAGTTTCACTGCTAGCTGTATCACCCATTCCTTCTCATGCAATTCTTTTTTCGTGGCCGTGTGCCCTTGTGCACACAGGAGAAGATCACATTCACACAGAAAGACTTATCTGTGAAGTGCTGAGGTCATTAATCGCACAAAGCCAGCAGAGCACCACAGGAAACATGTCTCCTTGCTGCAAGACGGTCCTGCTTTTGTGCAGACAAATATAAAAAAGAGTGTCCCAGCATTTTCTGATATGGAGTTCTTTGTTTTAAAGATTACATGCGAAGGAATAAGTATCCTGGCACTGCTAAGCACACCATAGCCTAGGAGCTTTTTATTTGCTAGTTATTGTTTGTCTTCTAAATGCTAAAGTGAAATGACGCAAGTGCCCTTTTTGTTGTCATATTGTTTGTTTTAGCTTTCATTGGATACAGTCCAATGGTACCTTTACGTAGGCTCCTGTATAATTAAGATAGTGTGCACATTCTCTGAAAGGAAATCATTAAGAGCCTCTCACGGAGAATGCACTGATTTCCATGTCTGTGCCTTTTAAGTGGGCATAGCTCACACTCCATCAATTAACTTCTTGATAGTCCAGGTATACTTCAAAAATTAATCCCATGTTAAGCTTCCAAAGCAGCTTTCAGCTGAAAACATTCAAGCTACTTTGCAGGCTATAATTCTCTTGCTACAAACATGAATTTCTTAATATTCCAATTATAAGATGTTCCTTTCTCAGGGAAAAAACCCCCAAAAAACAACAAAACCCAACATTTTTTTACCTCAGAAACACTTTAGAATTTTGAGGGTTTTGAGTTTTTTGTTGGTTTGTTTTTAAAGTAAAACAAAACCAAAAAGAAGCTCTATAAATCCTCAGAGTAACTGATAGGTTATTGGTTATAGATGTTAAATCAAGAAATCAAAAGAAACAGGTATGAATCTTGGGGAAGAAACCTGGGGTTTAACAACTGAACAAAGACAATAAAGTACAATTTCACTGCGTATTTGCTCAAGTGCAATTGCAAACACAAGGCATAAACTTTCCCATTGCCTATAAATAACAACCTTGCATTGCCACAAACTCTCTGTAGCCTGTGTGTGTGTTCCCAACAGGGGAGGTGTGCCCTGATACCAGGCTGTCCCTGCTGAGAACCTGCCAGGCTGCTGTGCAGTGTAGAACCTGCCCACGTCTGAGCTCTCCCTGGGTGCTTCTGCTTTAAAACAGCCCTGTCCCGGCTACACCTCGTCATGGAAGAATATTCCTCCTCTAGATCTAAGAGGGAAGTCAAGAAAACAGCGTAAAACTAAACCATGCTTGTGATACTATTGAGGGAAAAGCTCTGCTGCTGCTGCGCTCGCCTGCCTTTGTTGTGAGCTCAAGCTGAGGATTGATTTTTCTCATCTTTAAAACCTACCCAAAAATTTAGTAGTCTTCGGGGGAGATTTTACATCTAAAACTGGTTTCTTAAATAAAACCAAATAAAACCACAACATACAGTTACTACGGGCATATTTGTAGATGATCAGTGTGCAACAGTAAAAAATGGTTATTGCAGAGGTATTTGGTAAATGCTGAAATCTGCAGCTGAAGACGAAACAGTAAGTGCGTTAAACCAGGAACTGCTTGACTCAACACGCTTCAGCTGAAATTGTATCAAAGTAGTTACAAAACCTGATTAAACAGGGCTTCATTCCCACATGCAACTCCACCTTGCTGCCTTGTCAGAGTCATACACTGGTAACACCCTTTTGCTGGGTTTCACGGAGCTCATTAGCACTCAATAAAAGCAGAGCAAAGGAGTTCACGTTTGTTTCCATCACACTGATGGTGTTTAGGGAACGAATGCCCTCTGACAAAGGGTGATGGTTCAAAAAACGCACTTTGCATCAGCTCCTGCTTTCGTCTGATTCCGAAGGCAGCAGAGTCAGTCTAGCACTGAGGATCTGTGCCAGCTGCAGCGCCAGAGTTCAAACCACCCTTCTCATCCACTTCTGCCAGATGAAAGCTGATTTGCTTCAAAAAAAGGTCCCAGGGTGCTCAGCAGTAAAGACTGATAAAGCACTCCCACTTCAGAAGTCCGTCAGAAGAGGAAATAAATTGCTCTAAATACAGATTGCTATTTTTTGCACCATCCAAACTGCAGCCACTTACAAGTCTTTTGTGCATTAAAGTGTATCCTAATATACCAGTTCTCAAAACCCAATGCTATGATAGCATTTACATTGTGAATACATCCATCAGCTGAGCTTATTGCTCTCTGGAAAACTGGATACTGAGCTTTCAACAGTGGGGCCTTCCAGCTAAGCCCCTCTTCATCTCTAAATAGAGTGTATAAGGTCTCAAAAACTGTGATTAAGACAATTGAAATAAAGCAGTGAAAAACTCCATCCAAACAAGCTTCATCTCTACCATCAAGGACATCCAAAAAATTTAATTGCAATTGTATTTCAACCTCTCACCCACTTTTGGAAAACAGAAAACATTTCTTCCACCCCCATCCCTTGCAAAATTTCCATGCTGCTTCTATTTAAATGAAGAAAGAAAAATGTGCAACATTTTTTCAGACCAGTCACATTATTCCAGCCTCAGGAATTTGTCTTCATATAAAGTCACCACAGCTGCAGTGCAGTACCCAAGTATTTTTTACCCTTTGCTAACACATAGGAAATGGACTAGAGAAGGGAGGTGAAAGACAGCAGTTCTGTCTCCTAAACATCACAAAAATAAGATACTGTCAAATAGTCCTTGCAAAAGTATATTAAACACTGTTAGATTCTTGACTCTCCTACTCTTCCCTGACTGCACCAGTTCTCTGTATAAATGGGATTTTGAGTAATTTAGCCTTTCCAAACGGTTTGCCCTGGAGAGAGCATTCTGTACTATTCCAAGCGCTGCAGGGACTGTCCCTAGCAGTTTCCAAGGGACATTATGCATACTGACACTCCAGAAGGGCTTTGGGAAGGAGTTCTCATCCTTGGGCACAGGCAAACTTCACTCTTAGAACGAGCAGGGACAAAAAGACACCTCAGAACTCTGGGCACCCTCCTCACAGGACGATAAGGCAGCTTCAGAGGAGAAACACTGAACTTTTTCAGATTGGCCCATTACCCAGAGCTGACAAAAACCACCATGGAGCTGTGGTACGTTTCAGAAATGGACATATAGGTACTACCTCCCAACAACCTATAGCAAAAATTTTTTAGAAGCCCAAACTTCATAAAACCAGCGAACTGCTGTGGGAGAGGCAATGCTGCTCCTGACTAGAAGTGGCAAGCTGCTGTTCCTGAGCAGGTACAGCACCCTGCTGGGGAGAGTTTTAGCAGATGTCAAATGCACCTGGTGACTTGATTTCTGCTATTGCTTTTCTCTGAGAAACATGAAAATTAAAGCAATTAAAAATCAAATGTAAGTATTTTCTTCCAGATCTGCTAAATAAATAATGTAATAATAAATAAATAAATGTAATTGGCTAAATTCCTGCAGATAGGTTTTCTCCCCAGAGAGAACAGCATGTGTGCTTGCTTCTTCTGAATTTTAAGCTACTTGATAAGCACTAACAAACCTGTCAGTTATATAGATTCACAATCTATCTTCCCATAAAGCATTAATCCAAAAGGAAGGAGGAAATAAAGAAAAGTCCCTTTAAGAATGGAGCAGCGTTCACCCCCTCAGACACTGGATATGGGCAGAAATCTGGCAAATCTCCCCAGGCTGGTCAGAAGACCAGATTTGCTGACACTGGGGACCAGAGCTGCTGCCAGTGCCCCCATCTAGATTTGCTCACAGTGTCTTGGGCAGGCGTGTGGGCACTGGCAGCAGCTCTGGCGCCCAGGTGTCAGCAAATCTGGTCTTCTGACCACAAACACTGAAGGCTTTGAAAGGAGAAAGCAACTGGTTTTAAATACCTGAAAAGTTGTGCCAGAAGAAAAGAGGATGATGCTCAAAATTCACCGTTTTTTTTCCTTTTATCACGAGCCAAAACATTGCCATCAACCTGTATCATTTGAGAAAAACCATTAACTTTGTTCTCTCTGATTAGCTATTTCCATTAATAAAAAATCTTCATTGGTAAATCTTCAGTAATAAGTTGCTGAAACTGTGAAGTCAGATGTACACTCACTAGCAAAGGTGTTTAACTTAGCTTATTATCTCATGTTAGTAAAAAAAGAGTGAAAATACAGAAAAAGACCTCTTAATCCAAAAGTATTGCCCATGTAAGTGTTATGGGGTAGTTCTACTCATGCAGTTTACGACATTAAGTAGAAATTAACTGATTATCATTTTCCTAGTAACTTTGGAGACTTAATTTACATAATCTAGTGACACAACCATTTTCTCCCCAGGTGGAAGATGCCTTGTGACTCGTGGACTGGCAGCACAGGTGCTTTTTGTCTTGTTCTGTGACCTGCCTGGGACACAAAGTAGTTGTTGGAGCAACAGGCACAGCTGCACTGCGTCTGAATGTTCCCACCGTGAACTCCAGAGCTGTCTGACAGCTATGCAGGAGAAAAAACACAGAACACGAAAATCTTTGGCACAGGGCAAGTCCATCAGCCCACATGCCAGAGAGCAGGTTGGACACCGCTCCTGACAGTGTGTGAAATCATCTGCAAATGGATAGTCCTGAATCTCCAACTTCTCCCGCAACAGCTCTTTGGAAATTTTTTAGGTAAACTCTTTTTAGTTTGGCATTTTTAGGCTAAAGGCAAGCAGTTGATGTTGTGGGGTCTTTGTGAAGATTAGCTGGTGATCACATCCAAGAGTCACTAAATTGCAGTTCTGCCATGAGCAAACCTCTACCTGCACCTATGAGGAGAAGCTGCCCTGCCGAGCGGGAGCTGCACTTCTTTTCTTTCCCATTTTAGGTTACACAGTCCAAACCTTTTCTTTTGGTTTGGTGATAGGTCTCTGGTGTCCTATCTTCGTATGGGAAGAACATTGGAATATTCTCCAGTTTATGCATGGACTTCTTTTCCTAGCAGAACTTTTTATGGGGGAAAAAACCCCAACACACAAGCCTGAAGTAGATTAATTTTGGAAGTTCAGATTTCTGAGTATTTACAGCTATATCCTGTGTTTGTACTGGTAATGGTTCCATTATGAGCTCAATGTAGGAGATGCACCATCCAGTGACCATGAGATCCTGACAGGCAGGCAGACAAAAACCTCGTGTTTTATGACTGAAGAGGTGAAATGTCCCAAGAGCGTAAAACTGGGTGTCTGAGCTTACTCTCCCTTTCATGGCTACTATTATACCTTCAACCTCTGAGAGTCCCTCCAACGTGGACAAATCCAAAAATACCTCGTGCTGAGCGCAGCAGCTGCTGGGCACAAGGACAGCATCTCCGTGGCTGCCCGAACCAAGATAAAAACGTCATCAAAATGTGCAGCTAGGAGAAAGGGCGCAGAGGACATTTTCCACTACTATTCTGGAAACAGGGTCTTGAGGCTGCCGGTGCTGTTAGTGCTCCATAAATCACTGGTATCACTGTGGGCTCTTTCCCATAAAAAATATCTTAGATATTTTTTATCTTAGATATCTCCCTCCTTCCTTTTGCTTGTTGACCCAGATGAAATACTACACAATGAAATATTAAGTATGCTGTGGTAGTAAGGACAGGACCACATAGTCAGGAAAAGATGATACAGTATCAAAAGGAAAATGCCAGCCTTTTCTTGCATCCTAAAGGAAAGGGTGATACAAGTGGATTTTAATTATTAACTTGGATTAGCTATCACAATACCTGAGAAACTGCCATATGGAACATATTCCAGTATAGTTTATACTCTTAATGGCCTCGAGCCTTCCAAGAAACAGAATCTGTGTTACATAAACTGATATCAAAGTGGCCTTGCTTTTCCTTCTCCTAGAGCTACAAATGCATCAGCTATGCAAGAGCCATTAATATGCAGTTAATGTGTCCAGTAAAATTTTTAGTGAAACATACTGTGGTTACTTGAAATAAGTGTTTGGATGGAATAAGATTATAGTTGCGGGAGACTTGAAGAAGAAATTCCAGCTATGTTACCCTTCGACTTTTATTTGTTCTCGACAAAGTTCCTGCTGTGATTATGGCTGTGCTTTAGACCAGAGTGTGAAGGATGCAAGGCATGAAGAACTGTGCTATTCAGCCCTTTAATTATTCAGCTCAGCCATCCCTAAAAAAACCACTAGTAATATCCATGAAAAGATGACATAGACACCTCCTTTATATTTTGCACAGATAGAAGAAATAAGAATCAGAACCAATGAAAGTCACACGAACAACAGTGGCATTACCTTGCAGTCTCTATGAGGCAGTATCAAGTTTCCATCACTATTTTTCAGTTTAATATTTTGTACTGGAGACACAATTTTTGGTGCTTGTAAACATATTTTTCCTTCTGCAAAGTTGTTAAAAATAATAGTACATATTTATATGCAAGCACCAGGATTAAAATAGCACAAGCTGATTTCCTGTTTCTCCAAAAAGCAGTGTGTACGGGCAAACCAAGGCAGGGCTTCCAGAAGTGCTTGTGAAAGGTTAAAGGTCAGTGTCCTCTGATTTTGAGACAGTGATAGGTTTGAGGAGAAGGTAGAAAGGAGAGCACAAGTGAAATTACTCTTCAGGTTGTGGCCTGGCTGCAGGAGATCTGCTTTCAAATCTTCTTCCATATAACTTCAGTAAAACAAGCAAGGGCCCACCGCAGGCACAGGGAGGACAGGGATACAGTCACACGTGCAGTTTTGGTCAGTAGAAGTGCACAGTGGATGAAGTGGATCCAAGCTCCAGCTGCTGAGCTCGGGGCTGGTGAATGTGCGGAGCCATAGGGAACAGTGTGGCTCTGTGCCTTTCAGCCAGTTCTAGCACTAACAAATGCAAGAGCTCGCTGTTTCCTCAACCTCTTTTCGCTTACAAAAGGACAACATTCCTCACTATTCTTCTCTGTAAAGCAAGTAAAGGCATTTTAGGAAAAAAAAACAACTGAAATGGATGTTGCAGAACATGCAAATGTCATGATAAGATTGACTCTGAGAAAGGCACGTTGTATCCCAAACGCATCCTGTGCGAGGCCAATGTTAGCCTTTGAATGACGACATACAGTGAATTCATTGACAGGCTCAGCAGCCCACACTTCTTCCTGAATAATCACAATCTGAGAAGAAGCTCAGACACAACATAGCAACAAATCCTCAAAGGTTCACACACTTGCACGTGTGCACAGGAAGACACAATGGCAAACAAATCTCCCAGCAGAATAGCCTGGCTTTTATTTTTTACAGAGAGCTCTTACCTCTTCATAATCCAGACACTTCTCAGGGCTCTCCACCCCCTCCTCCTAAGAAAGCATCTGAATCAGTTCAACCTAGAGCGGATGCAGGGGGGAATAAGGGAAAAAATCCTATGTGATTTTGGCATTTGGATAAATATGAACATAGTTTCTGCTGTTTCATTTCTATCAGATTTGGCTTCTCTGTTGGTTGGGTAGTTTTAACAGCTGTTTATTTGCACACAGTTGTGCAAGGGTTTTTTTACAGCTTGTTAAGTTAGACTCGAGACGACAGCATGTGGTTCCCTTCAGACATAACTATCTTAAAATAACAAAGCCCAAAAATTCCTTCTTAAGAAGCTCAAGGCCTTTTGTTTAAAGTTTGAAAAGAATTAGGATCCTGTAATTCCAGGCGTTGTTATGAAACGGGCGAAAAGTTTCCTTCATGTTACCTGGCTGGATGCACTCTGCAGCTGTATCCCACTGCAGAACCACCAGAAAAAGTCATCTTGCTCTGTGCGTGCTGGTTGCAGAGAAAATTCTGGCTACAAACATATTACAGCTGCATGTAACACACCTTAGAGGAGGGGTGACTGCACAAAAACTAGTAACTGAAACGTGATGGCTTTAAGAAAAAGACAAACCAACCACCAAACGAGTGAACAACAGGATATCTTTCAGACTTTCATAGCCCCCCACTCTCACAGTTTAAGGAAGTGTCAAAACTGGAAGAAAATGCAATTTTACTTATCTTAAGCACAATAAAGAGAGAAATGCCACGGAGATGACAGCAATAAAACAAACATTTTCTCAGAAGATCAAAATGCAGCTCCTGAAGGGCTTTGCTGTAGCTGAAGGTTGAGAACAGCTTCATACAGGATGCACAGGAGTCAGCAATGAACTTGTTATAGCCAGGTGCCAGCCAGAAACAGAAAACAACCGAGACAAGAGAGATACATGCAGGAGTGATGAGAGTTTTTTGCTGTAACAAAGGGCAACTTCATACTATGTAGCTGACAGAACAATAGTCTTTGAGATGCTTTGATTTAGTAAATAGTTCTTTGCTAGGCAAGCTATGTTTCTGGGTGCTCAAGTGTGGGCAGGCACGAAGAGGGACAGGGATGCATTAAGTACTGCTCCTTTGCCTGGGAGAATAAATCAGCTTGAAGATAGCAAGTGGCAGAGTAAGAACAAGCACTTCTGAGAAGTCTGACAAGCAAAAGATCAAAAGGCCTCTGCTTCAACTTACTGTTTCCCTTTAATGGCTCTAGGCTGACTGTATGATTCCCAATCAGTCTCTCATGATATTTTTACCCCCATGTATGGGCATTACATCTCTTCTCTTCAATCCAGACCTTTGGAGTTTTTCCCAGCACTGTAAAGGAACAGAGTATATTACACTTTTTGCATTTAGCTACTGTAGGTTCAAGTCAAATATGTCTAATTCTTAGTAATGGATACCTTGAACCCACGGGCAAGCTGCTTAAAAATTACTTTGGTTACATGGAAAACCAGTAAACACTAATACTAATGGCAAATTTGTGTCCACCACACCATATTTATGTTCTGACTAACAGATTGTTGGAGGAACACAAAACATGAGAATTTAATCCTGTAGCTTGCACAGAATATTAAAAACATTTGCTTTTTGAAGAGTGAACTTGTGGTTTGGTAACGCAAGGAAGGGAATTTCAGCTGAGTTGTCCAGTAGCTTCTAATTGAAAGAAGAGATACAGCTTACAGACAACTCCAATTACAATGAAGTATTGATAAAAAGGAGCTGTAACATTATTTTCGGGCACAAATTCATCTCTCAAGAATGCCAAGTTGCAATGTTTCTCTCTATAAAATGCCAAGAATGCTCTTCCATTTTATAGCGAGTAACTACGTTATCTTGCAAATCACATCTCCTAGGGCCTACTGCATTACAGCCTTATCCCATCCCACAGTTGGTTTGAGCATTACCACGACAGCCCCAGTTACATCGTGCTGAGGCTTGTGGGATGGCTGCTCCATTTGGTGGCACAGGTGGTGTTCAGCTGCAGGAAGGGAATTTGCAAACCTGAGCTGAGTCCTTACACCCTCTGTGCAGTGAAAGGCTTCAACGCCTGTGGTTGCCACGTACAACATCCACATGGAAGAACACCTGGAGAAGCTTCTCCAGATTTTAGCACCATCCAAATGCCCAATTATAGACCAAATCTGCTTTGAAGTGAAATGTCCGTGTCATTCTTCAGGGAAGGACAAGCTTACCCCGATATCACACCAGAAACACAGGGCTCAAAACAGGGCCTCTGGGTCTGCTCTTGTACAAATACCTCTGCTTTCCCAGCATCCACACAAAGTGTAGCAGCAGCTTCTGTCTGAGCAACCAGAAACAAAACCCTTATGTGCCCTCAAGGGAAATATCTCTTATGATGAGACCACAGTGCCAGGCTCTCCTGGCCCCGTGCATATCTTACTGGAACACCATGGCTTCATGGTCTTCACAGAGAAGGGTGAAGGGGTCCCTTTAGCAGAAGAGCTGCAGAATTTAATGGTTTCCTGTCTGGCAAAAATGTGAACTGCAGTTCCTTTTGTCTGCAAATGGTGCTGAGTTCATTTCTCACATCTCAGTGAGGGCCTCCAGGTTGTTCAATAACAATGCTCCCCTCTGCAACCTACTGTAATTTTCAGTGACTGTGGGGATGCAAGTTCTGTGCTTTTTGCTGACCTCCTTTTAAGCACTGAATCTTACTCATGCTCACATGACATTTCACAAATCAGCCCCACAGGCAGGCTCTGTGTGAGGGATCCCAGGTGGCAGAGAGGCCTATCTACAAAGGCAGTGGCTCTGATCAGGCTGAGTGCAACTCCCAGAGCCTACACAGCTTGTCTGGCAAAAACACGGATACCCATGGATGTCTGGGTGTGTAAGTACTGCAGCTCTTGGAGGCTGATCTGAGATGCAGGCGAATAGGTTTGGCCTTAATTTGCACTTTAGCTATCGAGATCCCTTTTTTTAAAATCTGGCCTGACATTCTCTAACATAAACTCTGTTGAACTAATTCTCCAGATGATCCAGGATAAAGTTTGCTGAAAGTCAAGTCATCTTGTTCTGAGGGTAATTGCTACAGAGGACTGTACATCACAAAAAGACAGATACTATTCAGTCAGGAAGCCTAGACCCTCCAAAAGGCATTAAGACACAGAGAGGTGAAGGTTGGCATGTTTTCCACTAGGCCAAACAAAAGACATTGCTAAAGAAGATTGTAAAACCTCGCAAACTAAATGCTTCCAGTGGAAACTCCTGTTGCCATCAGGGCTGGAAATGCAGGTAGCAGCAGAGCCCAGAGACATGCCACAAGCCAGCAGGCGAGGTGAGCCTGTCCTGCTCTCCAGGCACGCAGCCCCAGGGCCCGTAGCTCCCTCTGGAGCAGTGACATGGCTGCAGGGCCTGTGCCACTGCACTGAGTGAGGGAGCAGGGCACTGGTGACAGCCACCAGCCCAGGGCATCAGGCTTTTCTGCCAGGGTGAGGCAGGGCTGAGTACAAGGAGAGGGGAAAAGGTTGCTTGCTCAGCACACACAGGCAGGCCTCTCATTCCTTAGCACCAAGACTGCTGGGCGAGCAGAAGGTCCACATTCAGCTGAGAACTGAGCACCTGGAGAAGCTCTGTTCCCCTGTTCAGCCCCTGAGGCGTGGTAGAGACTTGAGCAGCAAGCTGGTAGACTGCAAGTAGGAAGGTGAGAAGATTGAGATGGAAACAAGCAGCTGGAAATACAAGAAGGCATGAATGACTGACAAAAGTGATGACTGCAATTTAATAAACAAATACCTCAATTACAAAGTGGAAAATACCATAAAAAGCACACCACATCAGAAAAGGTTACCAAGCATCCATCATCTGTTCAATTAAACGTTCATAGTTCAAAGCTAATCATAATTCCTGGCTTGTTAGTCTTACGAGTTAAAGATTCCGGATTTCCTGGCCCATTTTATGTCAGAAAAAGGGCAACAAGACATCAGAATCACTGGCATCAGGAAGCAAACTCACAAAGCGTAACTACAGCACTCAGGCAACATGAACAGCGTTTTTCACAGTACCCGGCAGCCAGCTTGGAATGGATTTATTATTAGTCTATTAAACCTTTCTAACAGCAATCTTCACTTAAATAGGTGTCTTCCCTTCTTTTCATTGTGAAAATCTAATTCCCTTTCCTGAAGGTATAAAGTCATTGGCAGAACAAAAGTATTCTCTTTAAACGTTCAACATGTTTGAACGTCAGCTGTTGTCTACTGGTATTCTCCATCCATTAGTGGAGCTGAGCTCATTCCCCTCCTGTCAGGGGTAACTTAGTTACCAGAACATCGACTTCCCAAAGCCTGCGAGGGAACAGGAGGATGCTGAGGCTGTGAGCACAACACTGCATTCTCGAAGAAAGCTGTCTGTTTCTTGGCAACTGGAAAAACAATCTCTCTCAATTAATGTAGTCTAGTCCACATCTGCTGTTAAAACATTAGAGGAAATATTTGAGCCCTTTCAAATTGCTGATAATGAAATTACACAGACAAGAGATTAGATTGTTCTTTTGGAAACTGGCTTAATTAATAGCCTGGACATTTTATTTGTACCCTTTCTAAAGTTCGCAATTCAAGTTTCATTTCCTTTCCCTTCCGTAGCATCTCTTGCTGTGAAGCTATGAGAAAGAAAGGAGAAAAAAAACTTGTTGTGTTTTTTTTTTTTTTCAAGTAACTCAAGGCAGAGTTTTAGAACTTCTGTTAAAATATACCTGCTCGCTTATGGTTCGTAAACATCACATGCAACAGTAGGGTTTGGAAGGTCATTGACAGTCTTGTGTCCAAGGCTCATTCTGACCAGGGCATTGTGTTTCATCTTCAGTGGCTATATTTGTACACATATATATTTATTCTTTTTCACATGTTTTTTGTGCTTTCTCCCCTTCACACTCGTGAAACACTAACGCTTGTTGTCAGACTCCTGCCTTTCTGTTAATAGGCAGCTCTCTCCATTTTAAGGTTTAAATCCTAAAGGTGGTGGGAGCTTTGCCTTTTAGGCAAAGTTCAAAAGTTGGCAAATATCCCTTATGAGCTTGTAAACACATTTCTCTGACTAAAAGGAACTGTCAGACGTTTCTAGCAATGAGAGGGATGCACTCTCCTCAGTCGACTTAATGACTTTTATATTCTAAAACTCTTTTGCCTGCTATAATTTTCATACACTGATTCCATTCTTAAACTCTTACAGCGCAAAGCAGTCACTGCTAAAGACAAAGTAAATATAATTCACAATAAGGTCATTACCTACCTAGAAAACAATATTAAGTAAAAATCATTTTTAAAAAATCATACCTTAGGCACAGGAGCTCCAAATTTCGAGTAGGAAACAAACCTTCACCAAGAGTCTCGTGAAGGGGCTCCTCACAGAGCAGGACAGATATTATTACTGACCCTCTCTATCCATGAACCTCCTGATATTTTTAGTATACCATCAAGCAAAAGAATAATTCCTATCTTAAAAATAACTATTGCTTCCTACGCTGCCTGTTTTGGAGTGAAAGCTAGAGAAGACTTTGATTACAAAGCTGTTATCAAAGTGTCTCAGCTTTTTCTGAGACGCTGTTTAGTGAAACCACTTTCACTTCCTATTGATCAACCTTTCATACTCACATTTTGTTGAATGACAAACGATAGCCATGGGGAAAGGAAACACTGAGCTCTGCAGACGTTCTGGAACGATACCTTGAACAGCTGCCGAACTCTGGAAGTAACGGCAAAGAGTATTATGTAAGAAAATCCTGTAACCCAAACAGATAACATTCTGGTTAACATCACATTGAGCCTCTACTTGCTTAAAACACCCGTTGTTACAAGAAAACAGTGTTCTGCTGAGCATCCACAGCGCAGAACTATTTGTTCAATCCAGAAATGTAACAACCTAGAAATGGTCAATCAATCACTTTCAGGTAAATATATAATTGCTATTTCTTTAAAAGGAAACAAATATATAATGCAACAGACGACTCGGTCTTGCTTCATCTTTGAAAAAAAATATTACTGGAATGATAGATTGTACACTAGATTGTTCCAGCCTTCAGAGCTAAAATTGAATCCATAAAAATAAATCTGGAACCATCAAAAGCTGTAAATGCAGACCTGGACAAAGAGTAGACAGAAATAAATGAACTAATTGGACCTATATTTCTTAGCAGAATGTACCAGATTTCATGCCATGATTGTTTTATGATCGCAAATGGAAAACAAACTGCTATTGTTTAATCTTGGTAAATAAAAGATATTTTTATGAGCATTGACCCAGAAGAAAGTTGACAGTTTGCCAAATAGGTATGTTTTTCCAGTGCTACCAGACATTTTTAACTAAAATCTGGAGCTGGCCAGTAGATTAACATAGTTTTAAGTGATATCATAAATAGTATGTTTGTTTGGCTGTTACCAGAGATACTTTAAAAGTAACAGTGAAGAATTACCATTTCAAGAGAGGCCATACAACCTTTATCAAACTAGCAATGCTACTTATTCATTCCAGATAGGTGAGATTTCAAATAATTATCCAAACTACAAACAATTCAAGTAAGTCAGTGCAACACTTCAAATCCGGTTATCAAGGTTTACACAAATTGCTTCACAGGGCTTTTAGATAGCCTTGTAGGAAATCAATTAGGTAGCAGAACGCTTGGTAAAAATATATAATTTTTTTAATAAAACAGTATAATGTTCATCTGCAACAGTTAAAAGTTCCTATAAAAAAAAAAAGTTGGGGTAGCTCCCTTAAGTAATTTTATGGAGTTTCACTTAAGTACAACCAACTGTAAAGTTTGAATTCAAGAGACCTGATCACAAATATGCATCCAATGAAGACAAATGCTGGAGAACTCCTTGTGTCCTGCTTTAAAAGAGCACAAAATAGCACCAGTTAGGAAAACAGAGTTTATTCCATTAAACCAAGAGTCACTTTTCCATCAGCTTTGTCGTATTTATTGCATATGACAATATCAGCATCTTAGCTCACCCATTAGTTGATTTTATTGGGATTAAACATGTCAGTTTTATGCTATTCTGGGATGGATGTTATAAAAAGAAAATCGAAGATCTTTTCCTGACACATTTTTCTTTCCAGCAGAAACTTATCTGAGGAGGACTTTTTATTTAAAAATTCTATGACTGTCAATATTCATCTCACTCCAGCTCCGTGAAACTTTTTTGGCCATAGCAAAAAAGACAATTTTTCCCTTTCTTGCTGTCCTGAGGGGACTTCTTCCATCAGGACAGGGTCTCCATCCCCCACGTGACATCTGCATATGGTCACAGATACGTGCTGTGCTAGCCAGACACGGGGCCAGAGAAACACAAGGTCCCAAACCAGGCTTTGCCAGCATCAGATCACCGGCACAAGTGAACAATGCAGGGACTGGTTCAGCTCAGGGGAGAGGCAGATGGGACAGGCAGGGAGAACGGAGGCCATTCAGCAGTTTCTCCTGCCTTTACACCTGAGCACTCTCTCAGAAACACCAATGCTCTGCTCTAGACAAGATTTTTTTGTATTTTTTTTTCCCATTTAGCGACAGGTAGGTGGCCTTTAACTACAGAGCTCAGTGCACAGGATGAGGACAGGAAATATAGAGCTGACCAGTCACGGAGGGTAAAGCCAGAGATCAAGATAAAATACACACAGTGCCAGCTGCCAACACTGAGGCTGAGCAAGTAAGCAAAGAAACCCTCTAAACAGAGGGATAAAGAATGCCTGTTTTACTGACCTTAAAGGTCCCTTGGGTTTTCTCTGCCTTGTAGCACAGGAAATAAAGTGAGGACTGGGACTTCTAATTTCCCATTTGCTTGTAAGCTTCAAGAATATGACAACAAGTCTGATGCTCAAAACACCAAAGCAGGAAGAAACATGAGCCAACACTAGAGGAAAGACAGGCAGGAGGCCTAATCAAAAGCATCCCCCCCACACCCTGTTTTTTTAAAAATCTGTCAATACAGGTGCTTTTTTAATACATTCTCTTCCTCTGACCGATTAGGTATTTCTATCCTTACAGTTCTGTTAATGTCTCAGTAAGAGAATTTGGCCAGACAATGCTTAACTGTGCTGCACCATCTTTTTTAATTTTTAGCTTCTGCCATGCTCCCCTTTCAAAGGCTGTTCTTCCCACAGTACCAGTAGGGTCACCTGGAAGGATCTCTGTCTATCCAGAAGCTCAACCACACCGGACCCGATTTTCTGCAGCCACTTCTGGAGTGTCCTAACAGATCTCACAGGAAGTCAAATGCCCAGGCTCTATCTATGGCTCTGCCACTTTTGGAATGGATACCACAGATTTGGTGGCATTTTCAGACCTTTGTTTCCCGGAGAGCCACAGTGCTCTGCTCACTCGGCACAGCTGAGGAGCAGCTGCCACAAACGGGCTCCCGCACGTGGGATCCGGTACCATGCCCGACAGGCAGCTCCCTTTGGAGGAGCTCCTGCTCTCCCCACTTACCTCCTGGTTTTCCTCCTTTGTGATTCACTGTTTAGACACAGCTGCGAAGGGCATTAGTGGGAGAGATCCAGACGAACTTCGCTTTGTTTTTGTGACACTGGAGTTTGCAGTTATGTTTATTTAGGGTAATAACATGGCCTCTGGTGAAGGCAACGTCTCAGTCACTGCCATGTCGGTGCTACAGATGCAGTGGAAAGCTAGCACTCACACTCAGTGTGTTATGAAAGGTAATTTGAATTTCTGATGCATTCTGGCACAACCACTGTGTGCCAGCTAATGGTTTTACACTGACACCCCCAGACAGGGGATAGTTTTACACTGCCTTTGTTATTTATGGGGGTGGCCCACCACGATCCATGGGATAGCTGATGCAAACTGGCTTGCAATTGCATTTTATGTGATTCTGGTTTCTGATGCACATTATCCTTCTGTCCACACTTGGAAGCAGAGCAGAAAAACTTGCTCCCTGCCCACACAGAAGTCTGGTTAACTTACTTCAGAGCATATCTTGGGTGTAAACCAATATATATGCATTGCAAATAATTCTTTAATTCAAGGGACTTGAATCCCTGCATGAGAGAGGGAACATGCCAAGGTAGTTTAACAAATTTAACCCATTTTCTTTAGGTTCTTCTGCTTAATGTTATAGCTTAGACAGCAGCTGCAGAAGTAGTCCAATAGGAACGATTCAGTCCAAGACCCGATTACAATAAACTTTTTAACCCTGGCTAATTTTTTGGTGAACACAGATTTCCTTTCTGAACAGTGAAAAATCTTGCTAAGCTCAGACTATGACAAAAGCAGCAAAATCTATAAAAAGATAGCTATAGGTACAGTTTGTATGGCTGTTTATAACATTCTCCAACTTAGGCAAATTGACTTAGCGTATTTTGCATGCTCTTGTCCTATACCTCAATTAAATTTCTCACAGCAGCCTAACATGCTCCCAGTTCCACCAAAATATTTTTAAGGAACCACATTCAGCTCCAATTGATCCCACCTACTTACATAAGATGAATTCCCTCCCCCTTTTTGTAGCTTACCACACCGCACATGGCAAAGTCCATACAGGGTTGCCCACGTTGCCGGTGCAAACCGAACCCCTCCCCAGCCCATGCTGGGCAGCATTCCCATCCCTGCTAAGTATTTCCAGCAGCATGTCAATCTAACGTCAGGTGCTGAAGCGTTTGCTTGTCACATGTTCTTCTGTTTCTTCTACTTCTTAAGATATAAAAAGGAAGCACTTGAAAGTTCTTAAATAAATATAAACTCCCATGTTATTACAGGCCATTCTCCATTATAGGCAAAGCCTAGTGTTCCCTAGAATCATGGAATGGTTTGGGTTGGAATGGACCTTAAAGGTCATCTAGTCCATCTCTCCTGCAATGAGCAGGGGCAACTTCAACTGGAACAGGTTGCTCGGAACCCCACCCAACCTGATCTTGGATCTTTCCAGGGCTGGGGCATCTCCCACCTCTCTGGTAAGCCTGTCCCATGGTTTCACCACCCTCATTGTAAAATGTCCCACTCATATCTAGCTAATTCTACCGTCTTTCAGTTCAAAACCATTACCCCTATTCCTAACTCAATCACAGTTAGAGAAAGCTGATTTGTTCATCTCGCCCTGTATGCCAAAGACCTCAAGGTCACATCTCGCATAGCAGCGCAAGCTCGCTGTGCCAGCACAGCAGTGGCCCTGCTATTCCAGGCTCCTCTCCCAGAAACAGCACATGCAGCAGCTCCTTTTACAACAGCTCTCAGCTAACACAGCGTTTCTGTACAATGTCAGTTTTTACTCTTGCATGCCCAAAAATTTCAGTAGCAGCACCAAATGAACGCAGAACAACAGCGCTTTAATGCTTCAAACGTAAGGAGAGGCACTGCCTCCCCATTTAAGGGGAACGGATCCATGTGTTCTCACAGTACTGCTGAAGACCTGTGCTGATGAGGGGGTTCACCAGGAGGGGAGAGCACCCCTCCAAGCAGCCCTTCCCCACCCGCCTGCACTGGCAGGGAAGGGCAGAGCTCAGGGTTTCAGCGTTACTTGGTTACTTTCATTGAAAGGAGCTGGGCTTTGCTCAATAGCCATCGAGTACATTCCTCACATTCTTTTCTTCTGTGCTTTGCGAGTCGGGGTTGGAAGTTATTGCTGAAAGCACAGGAAGTTAAAAATCACCTTCTTCAGCCTCCTGTCACCTCAGGGTACTTTTGTGACAAACTGACCCAGGCTTGAAGGATGAAGCACTTTTTATAGCCCCAATAACAAGCCAATTTACGAAATAATGAATTACTGACCTTACCATACTCCCAGCTGGCACTGTTAGGTTGGTAGCCGTGCCCATGAGCAGAAGGCACAAGTTGTGCCCCTGGTAATAAGAGTCCAGCTGTCACAGGGGCCAAGAGCTCCTTTGTATCCCATTGAAAGCGGCATTTTAAAAACCAGCATGGTACATCTTATCCACTGAAATTAAACAAAGGTTTTCCATGATTAAGAACTGCATTTTCGGTGCTCATCTCCCTACTTAGAACAACATTAATTAAAGCTCCCAGGGGAATTTAAAATTGAAATCTGAGCAACCAGGACACAACTTTTTCCTGCATGGATTCAGTGTGAAAGTCCAGATGATGAAGGCATTTCACAGTAATTGTGATCCACAAGGAAAGCATTTTAAAATATTTACCCTATATTAAATATTTAATCATAACCAAAATGAGGAATAGTTGAAGTGTTTACTAGAATTTCTTCTCTTCCAGAATTTTGTATGTAGGGACAGAACCACAGTCCAGGGGGCAACACACTGATCGCTGCTGATGATTCAATCCCTGCTCCGAGTACGACATGTTGAGTTCAAGCAGCACCTCGGCCACATCCGAAGCCGCAGGAAAAAGCCCCCTGCCACTGCTTGCTGAAAGGCAGCTCCTGTCTGTACAGCTTCAAACTTCCCACTTGTGTGACAGAAGCCCCGGCAGCGGCAGGTGACCCTGAGTGCTAACTGAGAAAAGGCAACTCTCAGAGAGCCAGGCACCAGCCTCCGTGTCAGAGGAGGGACCGCAGGGCAGGACTGAGCTCCACAAGAAGCCAGTGCTAAGTCAGGCCAGGAAGCAGAAAGCAGGATTCCTCCTGCCTCTCCTTGAGGCAGACATCATCCTCCCAGAGCTCTCCAAGCTGAGGTAACTATTTCAATTTATGGTTTGCAACATATTTTTTTTTCCTCAATTTTTGCTTCCAACTGCATATTCTTTTTAGGACTTCTTCCCTTACTTATTTAAATACTGGCTTTAATTGTCCCAGAAAATATTTGCTTTTGATTTTCTTGCAGATACTTAGGAAACTGAATCTATAAAGGAACAAAAACCCAGAAAACGTTATTTTTGCATTTATTTAAGAGTTTTCAGTTCAAAATTGGAGATAAAGGAGGAAGGTTTTATCCAAGCAAATTTTTAACCAGAAAGCTACTATAAATTATGAGAGGACTCCTAAAGGTCAGCATGCTATAACCAAATTCCAGCCTGTTAAATTACTGCTATACTGCGCTTCCAAGAAAATCTGTATTCAACATCTGTTTTCTTTACAGGAGATCATTAGGAACAGGCAGGCAGAGTCATAGGCTCACTCTGCACTTACCTCAGGTTTTGAAAGCACAGATCTGTCCCTCTCTGGACACAAGTCAAGATTAAAACCTGGCCTTGCTGGACTTGGTCACTACTGTGATGTTTTAGAGTTGCTTTGGAGTCAGACATTACCCAAAAATCAGTATTAATGAGGAAAACAGGAAGGGCAGCTGGAGACCAGCCAGCTCTGCTTCTCATCATTTACACTTGCTGCTGTTCAGACTAATTTTTTATCAAGTCAGAGCAGATTTGTCTTTGTGACATAGCTGACAAAAAACTTCCTGAAAAGAAAAAAATCTGTGGCTGATAGTCAAATTAGGAATCAGTGTGGATCCCAACATCCTGCTACTTCTGAAGAGGTCAGTACTGTAAAAAAACCCGAACCCGAACACATGCACATCTCAAAGAGCTCTGCAGTTACTTAAAATTATGGAAAGCAACTGTTACTGCCTAGCATGTGCTGAAACAGTTGTTTCCCAACACTCTCAATTTGTTTTTCCGAGACCAGCACATGAAGCATGGAGACGTCTGGATATTTCAAGGTCAGTATGGTTCTGGATACAAATTCAACAGCAAAACCACGTTCTGCTCTGCAAAAGGACAGGCCTCTCTGGGCACAACCTGAAGCAACCAGACCAGAAGCCTTGCACATTTCTCCCACTCCTGCTGTTGCTCCCACCCTCTTCCCATCCCTTCCTTATCTCCTTTTTGGTTCCTCTTCCTAACTCTGACACAAACACAAGGCAGAGGCTAAGAGTGAAACAGATGCTTCTGGATGTGGTGAAAATTTTGAAAATGCTCAACCTCTGTCAAGGTTGTCATTATGTAAATATTTGATGCCACACGCAGAGAAGAGTTTTCACAAGTAGAAATACCAAGACACAGAGAAAAAAACCCCCACAAATAAAACCCAAGGGCATGAGTGTGTCTGGGACAACAAAGTGCCTGACATTTTGGGGCAGTGCCCTGCCGGTGGCTTACTGTACCTCCAGCAGCTTTTTCATCCCAGGCCCAAAGTTGTGGCACCCATCACAGGAGCCTGGTGGCAGGGCTGTGGGGACTTTAACTCAGATATATTCACTGTTCTAAAGAATGGTCAAGTTACGCAATGCAACAAAGGAAAACTGAAGAGGAACATTCGGACAGATTATCATGACCATCCAGGGTGCTTCACTGCTTTTTTATATAAGTTTTCAAAGGATAACATTTCTTGTTTCCCTTATTCTTTCTATGTGAACATCATATTGCTACAATGCAGACAATTTTAAAATGAGAGTTAAACTTGCTGTTAGTATAAGAAGTTAGCTTACCATGGGATCTTTTTCCTTGCTTGTTTTGTCTTTGAATTATTTATGACCTTTAAAAAAATATCTGTTCCTCAGTTGACCCATTTGCAACATGTTTACTTACCCCCTAAATGACTATAGAGCCTATTACACCTAAGAAGGTTTTTGTAGTAAGTTTTGAGCTGTGCAGAACTATTGAAATTTCGAACCCACATCAGAGATCCTGAAGTGTTTTCAGGAAAAAATGCTGAGGAATAATACAGAATACACAGAATGGAGGGTAAACAGGTGGACTGTAAAAAAATTTGTGGGGCTTAATTTGGCAGGTGAGGGAGAAGATACAAAGTAAAACTCAAGAAAGAGCAGGGAAGAAGAAAGATTTGTTATATAGTGCTTTAAAGACCCACAGCTGCACATGCCCACCAGGATGGGGCTTGGTTTATTTTTTGTGACAAGGATTATCCAAAATTAGCAGACCAAAGAATCTGCTGCTATTCAGCTGAAGCACAGCTACAGCTGCCCTGTTTCATTAAGTAGCTGCTGAATTAGAGATTGTTCCACCCAAGGGTGACCATGGTTTCCACACACTACACTGGATGTAAAGCAGCCTTCCAAGGGGCCTCACACTTCCTTTTAAATTTGCATTGTTTTGTATGATTCTTTGCTTTGTTTCTCCCTACAAGGAAAAGAGGGTTAAACAACCCCCTCCTTCACAAAACTAGCATTTCTAATAAGCTAAATGCAAAAAGAAAAAACCAACCAAAAAGCCAAACAATAAAAAACCAAACCGTTTCACTGCTTCTTCCAGGCCAAAAAAACAAGTGACATGTGACCTGGCTTTAAATACAAGTGCTACTGTGGTTTCCTCCCCATAGCTCATCTTTATCTAAATGACGAGGTTGTTTGCAGTAACACATCTCAAATAGAGCTTTAGAGCAAATTAAATACATTGGCTTTCGATTTTAAAAGGTGTGTCCAAGGCAGAACACACAGAAACAAGGACTTTGAGAAGCAAACAAGCGTGAGGGCCTCAGGGACAGGATGGTCACTCCTCACATCCCCTGGCAGGTCCCCCATTCAAACCCTGGGTCAGCAGTAAGAGTGATTGGCATTGCACTGACCACATAAGCTCTTTCTGGAGGGAGTATTGGCGCTTTTAGGGGGTTTGTGGTATCAGTAGCAAAGCTTTGATGAGCAGAAAGCTTGACCCATCCTTCACCCCCGTTGAGGCAGAGCTGGAGCAGGCTGGGGAGGCAGGATGCAGAAGCACACTGTTAGACCCGCCGTTTGAAGAAAGGTAAGTGTAATGCCACTGAAGGGACCTTACTTCTTTCATGTTACAGTAGAGAAGTTCAAATTCATGACCTTTGAAGAGAGATCCATCTGGAGACTTTTTATTTTCACACAGATGAAACAATTACAAGGAATAACCTTTTCCTTTATCCCTCAAGAAAGTTTTGAGCTTAGTTAGCAACAGTTATTTCTATGGCAACAGACAGATATAAACACAGGATTATAATGTTCAACAAAGGATCAAGAAAAGGAAGAAATAGGACTTGCAGAGGGAAGTGTCTGGAAGACCTGAAAAAGAAGGTAGAAAGTTACTAATTTTCTTAAAATGCACATTTCTTCTTGCTCCCAACAGGACTCCTATTAATAGTACATCTTTTTGGTAAAAAAATTGAATTAAAAAAAGGAAAATGGCACAGGACTGTCCACTATTTTTTGCTACAGGCATAATGAGGTCCAATAGCTGGGATCACGGATAGTTGGGACAGAGCATGACGAAGTGCCTTGCTTGGAGGGCACTGCAGCTCACAAAATGAGCTTTATGCTAGAAAGCACATACTTTTATTCAGTGAATTCTGCTACAGAGATGGAATCTAAAACACACACACGTAAATTTAGAATTCACACATACACTTATGCATGCTAAATGGAGATGTGCAGGTAACTCTAGTGTTGCCAATCCCAAACTGATGTTTGAGGAAAAGCATCTTCTAAGCTTTTCTTCTTCTTCTAAAATTTCCTTTGCTGCGAGCAAAGTCACCACTCCCTTTTACCTGTGCAGCCGTTTGCACCACTCCCAAATGTGACCACTACTAACACAACAGCAGCAAATCCTCGGCTGCTTGTCCCAGCACATAGAACAAAAACCATCTCACGGTGCTGAACCGAGTTCTGTATAAAAAGCAGGTATTCCTCTCCTGTTTCTCCCTTCCATTTTCATCAGCAGGGTTAGCAAGACCTCTTGTCAGGGAAAGCCAAGGGAGAAGCTGCCCCTAAGGGTGCCCAAAGGCCCATCTCCATCACAGCCTGGCTGGGGAACACACCGGGGGCTGTTTCAGGAGAGCTGACCCCCAGCTGCAGAGTCTGTGTGGCAGCCTGGCCAAACACATAGGGCCAGGGCTCAGTTGTTACTCAGGCAAATTAATTTTGTGCAGGTACACCCAAACCAGCTCCAGCTGCAGTTACTTCTTTGGGTTGCTCCACAGCAGACATTTCACAGGAACATCTGTCTCCTTGGGGCCCAGCCGAAGGAAGAAATGTTGCTTTGGTGGTTTTTTTTAAATCACCGTCCTCACTTATCCCAGACACATACTTCTGCGTGAGACAGGAAAAGAAGGAAAGGAAAAGCCCAGCCTGCACAGCCTAGCAATGGGTCTGAGGCACAGCCCAATTAGCAAAGGGATCATCTGGGAAGAGATGGGCACATGGGAAGCTCCCTGCAAGCAAGACACGAGCCAGGCCATGAAGAAAACTTTGAGCACTCATAGCTAATCCAGGGCATGCCAAGAGAGTGAGGGTCATTCCTCCTGAGATATGAGCAATGAGGTCAGAAAACCTTCTCATTTGTAGAGCTAGGAGGGAAGAGATGTCCAGCCCACTGAAGAACAATGCAGGGACATCTGCTGCGGGCGGAGGGCTGACCAGCCACCGGACAGTCTGTCAGAAAGCCAATAACAATGCTAGCGAGGAATAATTGAATGATGCCTAGAATTAAAAGTGAAAGGAAAAACCATTAGGCATCTTCCGAAGCTCGAAGTAACTATTTATGCTCAAAGCCAAGGAGGATTGGAAGAAGCACATAGTGCAGACAGGCCTGAAGGCAGGAGGGTCTCTGCATCCTTCAGCACCTTTGCCAAGAGAGATGCTGTGCCTCATTGTTCACTGGTACTATCCCAGGACTCAGAGCACCTTTTTGCTTTTAAAAAGCCCCAGTGAAAGTTCTCATTTTGCTGTGCAGGCACGAAAGTTGCCTTTTGGAAGTCAGGTGCAAAAGCCCTGCAGTATCTCACTCACAAGTCAACTCCGCGCTGGCAGGAAGATGCAGTGACAGCAAATAGCACCAGGCAGAAGAGAAGGACAGAGCCCAGAGTCATCACTAACTTAGCATCGACAATTCCCTGTGTGCCTGGAGTTGCTCTCATCACTTCTAAATCCTTAAAAAATTAATCTCTTTCTTTGCACATAAATAATTCACCCAGAGACTGATTTACTGTACAACTGTCAATGGGTCTACAGTGCTCCCATGCTTTGCCTATTAAAACAATTCCAGTTGCCACTAAGGACATAAGAAAGGATGACTGTTTCCAAATTGCTTTCCAAAGAAGTGGAAGCTGTCATAATATTTAACCTTTCCTCTATTCTCCCGCCGACATGCACCCCTCCCCACCCCGCCCTGCCGCTGGTTCCCACACCCCAGATATGAAAGCAGATAAGGAGGTGCCCCCCCCTCGCTGCTTCCTGATGGTGAGTCACGGCTCTGAGTCAGCCTTTGTGTTCCAGGGAACCTGGAAGGCTTTGAAACCCGCTGTTGATTTTGGCAAAACCACCTCTTCTCGCTTTGAGGGCGAAACAATTTACACACATCATTTTTGGTCTGAAAATAGCTGCTGAGATGCAAACAGCAAGAGTATGGCCAAATATTTTCTTGTCCTTGCGCTGCAGAAGTAGAACCCTCCCTGTCCTGAGACACAGCTGCACTAAAGCGAGGCACGAAACAGCAGCTTAAACCCTGATGATTCGAGGAGGATGCACTCATGGCTCCTCTTTCACACACAGAAGGTACCACTATTCATGACTTTGGGCACAACCACCTCTAGAGCAACTGGCCACCTTTCAGAGATGACCAAGAAAGGTGTTGTCAGCTGCTGGATCACTCTCTGCTTCTCACAGTCAGGTGAACAGAAGCCAAATAGTACCAATTCCAGTCCTGACGTTAGTAAGCCAAACTCCTTTCTCCTCTGGTGCATTCCTTCTGGCAGAGTCAGGCCACTCTTCAGCAGCTCATATTGAGGGGCTTTGCACCAGGAGATGCAGACAGCAGAAGTGTCTTTACATAAACAGGAGTTTGCCCCAACTCAGTTGAGACACGCCAGTAATGAGGGAAGTTCTGGCAGAGACACCTCTCAAGAATCCCTGTGTGTCTCTGCCTGGCCCTTCTCTGTCTCCACACATCAGCACTTTGTAGTTACCTAGAAAAAATCCTCTCATTCCTGGCAGAGAAAAGCTGCCATATTTTTATTAACATGTTTGAACATTACATCAGCTGCTCATCTCAAACATTCATCCACTTCTGTGCCTACTTCTGTATCTGTTTTACAAAGCCTTTAATTAAATTAATTACACTTTAACATATATGTTTTAATTTCCTTTTGCAATCCTATTTCAGACATCTTTTGATCTCTCATTGTAATTCCAAACTACATTCCTTCCCTTCATGTCTGTTTGGTACAAACACCTTTGCTCGGGCCAGATTCATTAGCATTTTAATTATTTTCTCACTCCAGGACTTGTCTGCTACCCCTTCTTCCCACAGTATGGCAAGTCAGGCCGTTTCTAGGTTAAACCCTAAATTCACTGGAAAGTCTTAAAGCATAAGGATGACTGCATAAAGAAAACAGAAAAAAAATTATCTATAAAAAGTACAATTAGTTGCTACACTTCCTTTCAGAGTATAGCTATTGTTAAAGAAATTATTTCAAGGAAATTAGATTTAATATTCTTTAATAGGGGTTTTGCATGATAAGGCAAAGAAACCTGAAGCATGCCAAAGCGCCTGAAAACAGTTAAAATATCAGCTGTCACAGCAGTTTAAGTTTGCTTCAATGAGTGTTGAGAAAGGGTAATCCTTATATGCTAAAACTTAGGACAGTCTTTAACCTTAATTTTTAATTTAACTTTGAGTGTGAAAAACAGCGGCAGTACTCTTCTCCCTACACATCTCTATGAAACAGTTTCTTCAGAAATAATCTACCAAAATCCAGCACTACAAAGCACTTTTAACTACTTTTTAAATTCTACATGTGTTTCTTTGAAAATTTGGCTACTGTTTTTAAATGGCTACACATTTTAAAAGCCAAAGTGAAATGTTTCAGCTAACCAAGGATGTCGTTTCCTCTTCCGCAAGGCTGGTCCACCAATCTAAGCAAAAATACCCCAAAACAGAACAGTTTGCTCAGCTCTGCACAGAAACATCTCCAACAATTTATCATGCATCAGATCCTAAAAATTTCAGGTACACGTTTCTTAGTTGGGACATTCAGATAAAAGTACGTTTGCAATACTTTTAAGCTTTATTTTCATTGACTGAAGGACATATTGCACCATGGGGAGAAAAAAAAGGGATGTTAAAACTCCAGCTCTTCTGTAAGATTGCAGAGAAAGTCCTTGGTTTTCACATCTGGTGAATTCATGGGTACATGAGGGATAAGGGTCAGACCTACTGATGGCAGGCTAAAAGCTTCCCATGCTTATCTCTGTATTTCATAAAGAAAGTCTACATGCAATATTCTCCTCATGGAGGGTAGAAGTAACAGCAGTTCACACCTTTACCTGACTGGAAGCAGCTCCGTTAAACCACTTCACTGCCTCTGCTGGCAAATTCTCTTAGAACCCAAGCTGCTATTTTAGCTGAATTCACTTCCAAGCCAAAGACAGGCCACTTCTGTTTACATTAATCAAAATTAGCTCCTGATGGGCATTATATAAGCAACGCTAAAACACACACATTGCACAACTGGCTTTCCCAGGCAGACAAGTTTTTATCTTGCTAACTTGTTTCTTATCTAGGAGGACTTTTTTTTTTAGCATGAACTTCTCCTACATGCCTTCAAAATGCACCTGCTTTCCTCACTGCCAGTACTGTGTGAGCACAGTGAGCATTGCACCACCCCTGTAGCCTCTCCTGACATCAGCAGGTATCTCAAACTGGTCCATCTGAACCCCTCGAGGATAAACAAACAGAGCAGGATCTGCTATTACAGGTCTGGGGCTGCAATCGCTCTCAAATATGATTGCAAGCAGAAAGCCTGTTCTTCTGCAGTGCTTTTCCAATTTACACCTCTAAAATACTTGAAGTAATTCCCCATATGGAACTGATGCAGGGCAGCAAACAGCACACGAGGCAATCCTTGAGGTCATCACAGCCATTTGTAGACTGAAATAAGACGTAAAAGCAACACAGGAGCGACCAGAAGAAATACAACATCACTTCCCACAACAAACAAGCTCCTTTCAGTTTGGCCTGCTACATCCAATCCTCCTTTCCTAATCCTCTGTGCAGGTTGCAAAACTGTTCTTGAGACCCAGCATATCTGATTTCACACAGGCACCTGTAAATGTAGGGCACTGATATTGGGTATCTGTTCTACTTCAGCAGTTTCAACTAACTCCAAGAAGCTTATTTGGAGCCTAACCTTTCATTATATAAACAGGACAAAAACCAACTCAGCAGGATACTGGTCCTTCTGTTTACAAAAATGACCCACCGTGGACTCGTATATGGTCCAACATGTTATCATATAAACCCAGATTTCATCTGAAAACAATGACATGCTCTTAAATTAACTGGGCTCTTAAAGTCTAACTACAATGATTCTGATGTAAACTTTTGATACAGAAAGTGGGGAAACAAATGGAAAAAATAATTGGAAGACTATTCAAGAATAGGAAAAAGAACCAAAAATAGTGAATAAAAAATTACGGTGGAAGGGAAAAATGCCAGAACTGGAGGCTGTCTCAACAGGGAATTTCCCTAATGGTAATGAATGCAAGAATGAGCTAGTAAGCAACATCAGCAAAAGTCAAGGTGACTTTTTGTGGGCTTGAGATTCTCACACTTCCACCCAATGAAAGATTTTGGTCCTCAGAGCCCCAGGGCCACCTCAGAGGTTTTAGGCTTTTGAGACCAAAACTCCTCCTGAGTACTTGCCCATAACTACAGAGCATACCCCAAACCTGAAGGTCTTCTCAGTTACCCCTGAGGAAACCTGCCTCACACCTACCCCTCAAAATACTGCCCATTTTACCCAAGATGCATCTAATGCAAAGTGCTTAGGTGGAAATACTTAAATTGCTTGGAAAAGACAAGGAGAGTTCCCTACGCTGCAGGCAGAGAGGGGAGTTGCTTTTGCAAGAGGTTACCTTATCCCAGAATATCTATGACCCCTCAGCCTGGCTGTTGGGACCCTTTCAGCACAGAGGGAAGAGAGCTCATGGATAAGTAAAAGAGGTACAACAATACAGACAGACATGGTTTTCCCAGCTCTCACTTCTCCTGCAGGAAAAAATACAAGTGGCATGTAAAGTGCCTTAGTTTATACTTCTAAATACCCAAAGTGATTTTGCAGACTGTGGCTAGCATTGTCTGAAGATGCTGTTTACTTCATATTTCACAGGATTGTCATGGTAACAAGCATCTCTTCCAGGTCAAAAAAGCACCTGTGTCAAGAGGGTTCCCCAGTGCCAATGAGCAACACTTCATGTCATTGCATACTACTGGTGTGTAACTGGCACCCATAAGCTCCTCGTATCTTTTGCACCAAAACATCAGAAATCCTCTCTCATGGCCAGGGCCCATAAGCTCTGGGTGTCATTAAAACACAGCAATTATCACTGAAAGGCTCTGACACAGATTCTTAACTTGCTGTGGGAAGGTAAGTCCTTACAAAAAACATTCTTCTGCTGCAATATGCAAGTTGCATGTCTTTGAAAAAGCCAAAATCTGAGCAGAAATAAGACCTACACCCATTCGTTCATAACTTTCCCTCCATTATTTACTGTATTCCATTGTTCACAAACAATAGAGATGCTTACAAATATATTTTTATGCAAGCTCTTTGTGATAAAAATAACTCCTTTCACAATTCACATTGAAGGGCAGCAGGCTTCTTGCTTCTCCTTGCAAACAAACATGCCTGCGAGCAGGTCTCACTGCTCCACTGTCTTCCTCCCTCTAAACAGAGGCACAGAGGGAGATAACGGAGCTGAAGGAATGAGCTTGCTGCTTGGTATGCGCACACAGCAAAAGTGAAAATTGGGTTGTTTGATGTTGAGGGTGAATTGAATTGATCCAGGCACTCCTTTCCAACACCATTATTTATGACAAGCAGTACATGTTATTGACCAGTGAACATAGAATAATAACGTAATTAGCTTTCACTTAAACAATTACCTCCTTGTCATTTCCGATCCAAGTTCAGGAAGTGGCACAGACTCAGAAGGGCGAAGGGTTGCAATTAACAGGCACAGCTCACTGCTAGAACTGCATTAACCCTCTGCAGGTACGTTTTTGGATGCAGCAAGCAGCCAAATACAGCCCACAGCAGTACCCAGAAGAAGACTACATTTCGACATTCATTAACATTTGTGAAGTTACTCATTAAATCCTGAGTCAAGTGGTGTGAACCAGCCTCATGCTTCAGCAGCCAGATGATCCATCAGCTCCTGTTTACTGGGATCATAGCACCACCTGGAACGCAAGCCACAGGTTTTATATTCAGTAAAGGGCTTCCTTCCCCACCTTGCCAATTCCAGCTTTGCGCTGGAGAAAAAGAGCCATCATCCAGACTGCTCTCATGCAAATACAGCACAGCCTAGGACTCACCTGCAGCTATCTCAAATAACTGGCGTCGTGCAGGCCAGTGCAGTTCCAAGGCCAAAAAATCCTGCTAAGTTTTCTATTAACAATTTAGGTAGCATTTCTGAGTATGCTTCTCAGGAAATACCTTATCAGAAAGTTCCTCTGCCTTGATATTGCTGAGTGGGAAAAGCCACATCCTTAATTGGTACAACCATATCAATCACATCTCGACGTATTCAGTCCAGATACTGTTGTACTAGCTACGTAGAACCTATTTTGATCAGAGTACAGATTAAAATCGTTCTGAGAATATAATTTCTTGGGACTGACTCAAGAGAAGCATTAGTAACATCCAGTGGATAAAAATCATCCTAGGCTGTAGAATACCTTTTATTTACAGGCATTGTGTCATGAAGCTGAGAGAGCCGGAAACCGACAGGTTTGGCACAGAAGGGACTTTATGTCTTAACCACAGAAGAGAGGACAGGGAAGGGTCTTTGCAGCTGCTTGTTCAGCAGTGAGAGCACTCACACAGGAAATCCAGAGTCCAAAAGAATTCTTCCAGATTCAGAAATGACGCTTTGTGCCACCAGGGAGAGCGCACTGCAAAAAGGCACCCGAAAGCACATTCCCTCATTCTGCATGTGCTCCCTCACAGATGCTTTCATCCGTCAGCCAGGGACCCAGGTTCTTGTGCAGGTTGCACAAAAAGGTGGTTTCTAATCCCACACGAATCAGATCATCACATCCTTGCCAATTATTTTCATTTTTTGAAACAGCAACAAAAAAAAGTCCTTCCAGACCCTTTTTTAAATCCTTGCTTCCCCACCTATAATCACTTACTCAGAGGAGTACACTAGTGACAGCTCTTTGGCAACTCAGAGGATGAAATTATGGTTGAATTGAAGAATTACAGTTCCTAACTTCCCCCTTTTCTACTGTAGAGCCAAAGTCCTCATTGTTTTAATTTAGAGGAGAGATTAGTACCAACTGTGTTTTGCCTCTTATCTTTGCTAAACAAAAAAAGTTATATAATGTTTCAGGAAATGAGTTCAAGTGAATACAACCATCTTTTTCACAGTACTAAATGCTTAAAAAAGAATCTGGTTTGTCCATTCTGGCAGCTTATGTTTATTCAAGACAGACAAAGCATAGGCAGTAAAAAAGCAAAAAAAAAAAAAATCCCTGAGCTGTAGTACCAAAAGGCCAGTTGAAGGTTAAAAGTAATTTTCTTGTCTAAAATTCCTATAGCTCTGTAGAACTGCAAAAGCAGGTGTCAGTTAGGACAGTAGCAACTTTTGTGATGGTGCTGGTCTACTGGCATGTCTGAGGAGATGTTCACAAACTCATCTTTTAGAGACAGAATTACTATTTCACAGGCATGTTAAGGGCAATGTTAAGAGCACAAGTAATCTAAAAAGAGCACTGATATACATGACACAAATAGATCCTACCACAGGGAAGATCTCGGGGTGTTTCAGGATGTGTGACTAAGAGGCAAGATGGAAGAAAAGCCAGCTGAAGGGAGCACAACGAGAGCGTCCCATACCATTGTTTTGAAATGAATGTTTATCAGTTTTCCATGAATCACCAACTGCACTTTAAATATCAGTGCCTGTATTCTTCAAGAGACTATAAATACACCCAGATTTATTTGCCTGTTCCGGAGAAAGCTGCGAAAAGGGTGACTTCTGTTCTTAATATATAGCAATGATGGAGAGTTGTCACAGGACTGCAAGAACAGGTTTTGCTTTTTGAAATGTGAATGACAAAATACTGCTGTACACTGTCACATCCCTTTCTGATGGACAAGAGCCTTATCGATCTGTTTGATAATAACACTTTTGATTTTTTCTTTTACTAGGCTTTTTCCCCTTTAATGACTCTAGTCTACAATACATCACTCTGGTTATATTGGCCTGTGTTTTGTAGCACTTGGTTACCTTGGAAGTTTAAATCTGCATAAATCCATTCCAGCGAGTGGAGCTTTAAACCCTTTTGCTGGCTTTTAGCAAACATCAGGTGTCTTGTACTCGGAGCTACGCTCAGGTGTTTCCTCCAAGTGAGCAGAGTCGAGCAGCTTGTGCACAATTACACAGCAGAACCAAGCAAGTGATCGATCCTTTCCTACACAATTTCTCACAGGGTGAAGGAGTGGGAAGAGTCAAACTGCTGAGCAGCATAAACACACACAGAGGAGCTGCTAAAGAGCAGGCTTCTGTCTCAAACACCAGGACCACTCACTTCCTTCCAGACTTCAAAGAAAACACAGAAACCTAAGGTTTGATCTTCACTAAGATACCTTTCCTTTGCAGTGTGATGAACCTGAAATCCACACGTCAACTATCTTATTCAAAGTTATCCAAGGATTTGGACTAATGTTTCTTTGTCAAACTTTTAAGCAGAAAGCAAACAACTCTGTGCACAAAAGAGCACAGCTGAGGAACCTGTACATCCCAGTCCTGATAACAGGAGAAATTAAGAGGAGGGAAAATAGACATGGGGCTGCATTTCTACTGTTATCTAAGTAGATACTGATACGTTTGTCTATTTTCTAAGCACTATGAAGTGACCCTTAATATGTTTCCCTAGTCAACCTGGCATATCATAGAGCAGATCAATAATACCACTGCACTGCCATTGTTTGATGCAGGTCAGATCTTCAAAAACCTGGAGGGTACTTTGAACAGCGATGAAAGAATGCTGTGCCAGCCTGTGCTCCATGTGCTTTGCAGGGGACAGACACTGGAATCTAGGTGGAAATGAATAAGGAATTACAAGAAAACCCTACTGAATTGTAGATGTTTCTCTTCCACGGATCAATACAATTTCCAAGGAAAAAAAGGTTTTGAAGAAAAAGCAACATGCTTTGTGCATACCTCTGAAAAGAGTGAGGTGGTTGTTGTATAATACACATACCTAAAAAGGCTCAAAGGAAAAAAAAACTTCAAAGGAAATATTTGTGCATTTCCTTTTAGATTACTTTACGGGGAAAAACAGGTTATTTAATATTTTATAGTTGTGTTCTGTACCAAGCTCTCTCTGTTTAGAGTTGTATTATGCCTGAAGTTTTTTGAAGAGTGGTTGTATTTGTAATAAGAATGGTAACTTGACAGTATAACTGCTTTTCATAGGAAACCTAGGTGGATTAAGGTGGACTCCTGAGCACAGACCAAATGCCAACACTTTCAGGCTGCAGCTATCCCTGTGCCAAGAGACAAAGCACATGGATACCTTTCCTTCCCACTGTGGCTGCTGGAAAGTTGTGGGGTTTCTGCATTAGTCAGCACAAGTAGAACTTGTTTTTCTCATTAATTGCACCAGCAGGGTATATAATAAACAGCTGCCTCAGAGGAAATAGGAATGAGAAGGGATAATACAAAAGGAGAGTCCAGTGTAATGAATACAGTGGTTCTGTTTCACCATGTTCATTCTCTCGCTGGCATTTGTGAGCAGAAATAAAAATCTCAGTATGCATACAGTCACTGACAGACTGGTGGGCTCCAATATTTGCAAGGCACGTTATTTAGCCCACAGATGAATACTGAATGAGTGCTCCTGTCCCAGAACTTTGCAGTCTCAGTGTAAAATCTGAGGCTATTCTTCAAGCACAGCCTCTGAGGGGGAGTTTCTAAGCTTAAGACAAGGGCACAGATTCTGCCTGGAGAGCTGCTTGAGCAGGGCTGTGCAGTCACGGTCCCCAAAGAGAAACACCCAAATGCAGGCACAAGGTAAAGGGAAATATCTTCTTTCAGAGTTATCTGCTTGAAGAGGAATACAGTTTTCCCATTTCAGAAAAGAGAACATTTAGTATCCAAAACAACTTAGAGATTAAATGAACTGAAATGCCCTCCTACCATTGTTGTTTGTTTTCTTCCCTTTCCTTCAGCTGCCCTACTACAAGAACTGCTGGAAATGGCAGGTTCTGCTTCATAGGCATACGTATTTCTGTAAACAGTGATACAAAATCCAGGCCCCTCACCCTACATGCAAGGAATTTTTCCTTTCTTTGAAATGAAAACTTTTAAAAGAAATCTTAATGGGAAAAAAACCCCAACATAACTTTCTCCTGGGAACCACAGAGTTTACTTACATATGAGAGTCAAACACCAAATGCATTTTGTTGATGGAATTACGGTGAAAGCTTCAAAGAGAGGTCTCCAAATTAATTCAAGTACATTAAACATCCAAATTCTAATGCAAGCCAAGTGTGCTTTAGCTGTTTCAAATAAAGTAGCATAAGTATACAATTCAAAACCTGAAGTGCAAGATTCGTACCCATAAAGAAAGGGGATTGCCTTAGTAAACCAAATTGTGAAACTGTTCTCTACCTTTCAATTTTCTTTCCAAAGCATTGGAGAGGTTTCAACTTTCCTCTTTGGTAGGGTTGGGGACAGTGCAAAGGCAGAAAACCATCAGGGCTGAGAGCAGCACTCTACAGCATCACCCAAGAAAGGAGCAGGGGTCTCTGGCTGTGCTTAAATAGGGCCCAGGCAGGGGGTGTGGGGTCACAGATGAGGCTGATCAAGGTTGTTAAGGTGGAGCAAGGCCGCTGACCGGCACACACAGTTTATGCTTGGAAAATTACACTTCCAGGCTCCATCTTTCCAGTTTTTCGGGGTATTTTCCTTGCTAGTGTAGATGAGGATGCTGCTTTCCTTACCATGGCAATAAAAGTCACCAAGAGGGAAACTTTCAAATAGATCAGAATGTTTTAGAAGCACAAATCTTGATACTTGTCAGTGAAAGTTGTATTCTTAAATATATCACTTGTGTACTTCCATAAATCTCATCCAGAGTGGAAAAGATTTCTAGAAGGGAGGGTGAGAGGAAAGAGCCTTAAGGCTATTTCTTTTCCCAGAGAAATCCCTCTGTTCTCTCTTGAGAGCTCCCAAATCCTGTGCCAGTTAAATGAACCAAGCCGAGTGCACGTGAAGAGGCCATCCATACATCGGTACAGCCGTAGCAGCCAGGAGGAATGAAATGGCAGAAGAACTGGGAGGAGGTAATTTAAAGCAGGGAGGAAGAAGCCTTGCCCCATGGGAAGTGATTGTGCACTGCAGATCAGCCTCGTGCTCCCCTCGCTGTTGGTTTTTGTCCTGCCCTGGTTGGGCCATCGTGGCCGCCGGCTTTGCCGGGCGCGCGCTCGGCGCAGCGCGGAGCTCATGTGAGCGGGAGAGCCCTCGGGCTGCCTCCTGCGATGTGTGCCATTCCTGGCCATAATGTCCTTTGGCCTGCTGAAATAAGCTGTCTCTTTTTAAAACTGTGCCTCTGTCACTGTGTTATTGAAATAATATCAGTGTCCCTTCAGCCTGTGGGTCAGTGGTTAAATCTGCTGTCAATTACCAATCAAGATGTGAATGAAATGAAGAACAAATGGTCTAACTTCATCAGTGTTGTTTTTCTCTTCTTCCCCCAGACAATAATACCTTAAAATAGAATGCCTTATTAACCACAGACCTGAAGGTTAATAAGTACATCAACAAAACAAATGTTGTAAATTAAAACAATGCATTAACATTCATTAGTATTTCGCTGTTGATTCCCAAACATGCTGCTATTGCTATTGTGCTATTATCAGGCAATAATTGTTATGTCAAAAGATAGGACCCATATGGTTCGACGAGATCCTCTGGGAGCTTCTGCTGTATGAAAGTCAATCAAAAATACGATTCTATAAGGAAAGATGTGGACACGGGAGAGTTGCTGTCAGCATATGCAACTCATGTGAGAGGCTCAAGTGACTGTTTTAAATAAAAGTTTTTAAATCTAGGGGAAAAAAAAGTGAGAGTTAGAAAACCAGCAGTAAAATCAATAGGGTTTTTCACAATATGTAAAACTCAAATGCCAATCTTTGCCAGACTGGATCCTGTTATCCCAGCAGTAGAAAATACCCTCTAACACTTCAGGAAAATTCAAACTTTGTATATAATTTCCTACCCATAATAACAGATCCAGGTGAGCTAAACCAGGCTGCTTTGAACAGCGCTTATCCTCTGAAATACCCTCAATTTTTAGGTGAGGCCTGAATAAATAGAAGGTGGCTAACGTAATGCACCGAAGATCCCCACTGAAGGTGTCTGCCATCCAGCATCAAATCCTGTCTTACAGCTCAGGTCCTCGTGGTAAGCAATTAATCCACATAATTAATTTCTAACATGTCATAACATAGGAGATGGACAAATATCTCGGCTGCCTCTTCTCCTTCGGCTGCCCTCGTCCTCACGTATCTCCTGGCCATCTTGCTGGAAGGAGTCAGGACAAGCCAAAGGTGTTGTGCCTTGGGTTTCAGTGCCATCTCACGTTCACCTGGGACCAGCATGCTCCAAAAGTGCTCTTGTGGCTTGTTCCCTGCACAGCTGTGGCACCTGGCTGTGGCAACCCCCTCTTCGCAGCGGTCATTTGCCTCGTGCTCTCTGCAGCCTCACCATCTTCTTCTTTCCCCACGGCTTTGCCTCCTCACCTTTCCTTCTGCAGCTTTTCCCTGCATCCAGGAGCAGAGCCGGGTGGTGGATGCCTTGCTCAGTCTTCCCGTGCCTCCGGCCGAGCCGCAGCCTGTGCAGCTTCCAGCAGCCACCACTGTTACCTCTGGCTGACTCGTGCTCCCACAGAGGGCTCCCACAGAGGGCACAGAGGTGCTGTGAATCACTGCTGGTGATTCACAGGGTTTGAGGGGCCCTACAAATGAACAGAAGCCATAACTGTAGGGTCTTGGAACAGCCCTCAGATTACATCACCGCGTTTGCACTTCTGTGTCTCCTTCACAAGTTCATTATAAATTTCTGCGTGCTCCTGGGGTCACTGTTTAATAGCGTGAGCTGTTGTGCCCAGTTCTATCTCGCCGTTCTATCTGGCAGTTTGTATTTGCCAGGCACACACACGGGCTGGGAAGGGTTGCGTAAGCTGGTTTCTATGGCAGGTTTCTATTCACCATCTGCTTGACTGAAAAAATATCTTTTTCAGTTAGCACACTGGGTCTGGTGTTTGCATCTTTTGTTTCCTTCCAGATGCAATCTCAGAAACACAGGAGGGGCTGTGAGGCTTTGGAGGGGAGGAAAGGCCTTTTGAAACAGATCTTTTACCCAGCTAAAAAACACATTGTCCCCGCTTGGATGCTGCAGGAAACTTAACGTCCTGAAAAGCCACTTTCCCTGTACCCAGCTACTTTCCATGGCACTGCTTTATCATGGAGATAAAACTGCAAACCTCTTTCTATATATACCTTCATCCTGTTTCTGGGCTGTTTTCCTAAGGAAACCAGGGTCTGTGCTCACCATCACCTTGTTCCCCTCCTTTCCAGGCTGCTCTTGAGCCTCTGACTTATTTCTGCCCCATTTAGAAGACATAAAATTAAGTTCCCACATTTCACAGGAAAGGGGAGAGGCCTATTAGTGACCTCAACAAGAGATGTGGAGTAAGAGTCCACCCCTTGCTAGAAACTCAGGAGGCCACTCTGGAGAGGGATGTTTTGAATTGAGAAATTCTCCCTGTTCATGAGAAATTGTTCTAAGTGGAACTTGCAGCTCAGCAGACACAAATACATACAAGTAAATCCATAGGAAACAGCTCGTGGGACTGCCCTTTTCCAGCAAGTCTCTCTGGCTAAGAATAACAAGCAGAAGCAGGACTGGACAAGCAGAGCCTCCCTAGAAGGGATAGGACGGGCAGCAGCAAGAGCAGCACAAGTGATGTGCAGTGAGATGTGTGTTTCTGCATGACACAAACCCAGAGTCCTCAGGAGGAAAAGCTTCTGTTTGGCACAGCAGCTTGAAGAAAGGCAGGCAGTGAGATCACACGTGAACAGCCAGAGGAGCTGGGGTCAGGCACACATCATATAAGTGCCCAAAGCAGTCCCAGACCTGGGATTCATCCAACACCATGGGTATTGCCACACGAGGGGGATCAGCAGAAGCAAGGGCTGCCGATTCACTCCGGTGAGAGTTTCTGAGAGCAGCCTCCCGATGGCCAGGCTGCACGAAACAGGGTGTGCAAGCTGCCACAGCCCCCTGCTCCGGCAGCACTGGGTGTTCCCCACACACCACCTCTTCCTTCCATTCAGCGTGGGGAAGGCATTGCCATGCACCGGTGCCTGGCAGCCCGCCGCTGGCACAGGGGACCTGGCAGCTTTGTCAGCCCAGCTCCTGGAGGAGAAAGCTAAACCATGCCCCAGACATGTTTTCTGGGAGAGAATGGGACAGCTGTGGGGAGGAGAGGTGTACCAGTCACAGCTCCCCGTGGTGGCCCAGGTGTTGGCCCAAGAGATGTCACCTGGAAGGTGACCCCCAAGGTGATGCACAAAACGCTTCTGAGACCCAAGTTACTCTCTACATGAAAGAGCCTGGGTGCCCCAATGAGCTTTGGCTGTTCACAGGGTGTAAGGCAGCCTCAGCTGTTCTTGAACACATCCCACTGGCAGCTGTAATTCACTGCCATAACTTTGTAAGGACAGATGGATCAAAGTGTATTTTCTTCTTATATGCCGTTCCCTCAGTCATGGCTCACTGTTACCTCATTTTGCTGGGAGAAATATTACATGCTTCAAGCACAGCACAGATAAAAGGCTGAACCTTTTATTTTTAAGCTATAATAAACTAAATTTTTAGAGGAGGAAAGCCAAAGGTGGCACCTACTCTCACAGTGAATGGTTTTAAAGCGGAGCAGGCATACACCTTCTGCAGGATGAGTAACCTGAAATTTGCTTTGAGGGTTATAGCTTGTTTACAAGGTTCAGCCAGGGCACAGAGCACAAAGCACAAAGCAAGCATCTGGCCATGATCCCCTTGTGCACTTTAGCAGCCTGCAAATGAGATCTAGCATTTATATGTATTTATAAAGCAAAAATAATCAAAACTGCTTTCAAAGGAAAGTTTTCTGTCGAAAACTCCTGACAGCTCTTCAGCAGCACTCAGACTATGCTCTGTGTCTCCCAGGCTGCCACTCACTGAAGCTGTCCTATCACCCACCTCAGGAAGTCAGGTTTTAGGTTATAGGTACACAGATAAGACAAAAGGAGGTTTTTTAAAAAAGGTGAAATGGGAAAAATACTGGTGCTGCAGTTAATAGACTAATCCACTGCAGAGATTCCCATCTGCCTTGGCACGGTCTGGAGGAGGCAAACATTGTAATCTGAGCCATATATACTTTAGTCAACTGCTTCACTTCCAGCTCTGGTTAGGAGCATTGTATTCTGTATGAAGCAGTGAGAGTGAAGTCTTGAGGACCAGGACATTTTAACACTGCATTTCTGTGTATTTATGTGGAATAATTTATTAAAATCAGTTCTGCCGTTGACATGCACTGAGATTGTTGGCTCCTGTATGAATCATGAGGCTAGGCCAGAAATTACCTTTAAAGAAAAAAAACCAAACCAATAAACCACCACCAACATGAAAAAAAGACCTTATATCCCACAGCTCTTCATTCTGCAGGATTAAGAGGCTGGACCTGCAATCACAGGTCTGTCAGTCAGCAGCTGCCAGAAGTGCTCCAACAACAGAGGGCAGCTCTTACACATCCATCCAGGCACAGGACCTCCTGCAGCATCTTCTTACGTCTTTCATGGAAAGCTTGGAATGGAGTGGAATCGTAAATGTTGTGCTTGGGCAGGGGGATCCCAACCCAGAGAGATGTAGGTGCTGGTTTTGGGCCACAGTGGCCAGGCATGCAGAAGGTCTGGGAAGGAGGGTTTGGATATAGCTGTTCTTCCTGGGAGGATCATGCCACTGTATCCATCATCTGCCAGCTAGAAAAGCTTCCTCAGGGAGTGTTCGTTTTGGCTCTGAATGGGATTATCCAATTCCCACTGTCTCCTATATACAGTCTATGTATGAGAACATCTGTCACAGAAGAAGATTTAGTGCTTCACTGTCAGTTTCTGCTTTGTGAGTTATCTGGGTGCTGACACCAGTTTTCTTTTAATTCTGCAGAAAGACTTGCACCATAATAATGCTGAAATTATTTGTATATAGAATATTACAGTAAGGTTCAGGCCAGGGTCCTTTTCAGACCCTTTCTTGTTCATCTTTATTTAAATCTGAGTGCATACACTTTATATTCAGTAATTACTACGTGGCGATATAAGGCAAGTTTTTCTTCATTCATGATGAATCATACCTTTTGATGCACAGGTCTCATTCAAAATGGGTTGAGTCATTTTGGTTTTGCTATCTCAAATCTTTGTTTTCTAATAAAGTTGTATTTTTAATATGGTTTTAACCTTCTCAGTTCTAAAAGCAGGCAATCTTTCCCAAAGATTACTTTCTTCCTCGATATTTTTAATAATTAATTCAGTGATATGAGCAGCAGTGTATACAAAACAAGATAAACACACAACCTGCCTGCACCCAAACCCGGGTGGAGGTGCAAACTGTCTCCAGAGCATCCCCAACCAAGACAGAGAACAACAGCACCAGGAAAATGCAGAAGCACCTTGGCCATCTCAGGGCTCTTGCTGAGCAGGATCCTGGCAACATCCGCTTTTATTGTCTGCTGAGTTGCTTGATTTGGGATAAGATAGGTATGCACAGGGTACATGGTGTACAAATAACTATTGCTTGCTTTTCTTCGTGATATTTGTGGCTTCGGTTTCCTTTGCAAAGTCCAGCTTGCATCCAGCTCTGGGAGAGAAAAGCCACCCTGAGAACAGGGAGTGCCTGTGTCAAATCCACTGGCAAGACTAAATAAGTCAATCCTGAAAACAAGAAAGAAATCCTTATGTACCTACGCTTAACAAGTGTGTATATCTCTGTGAATAACAGTAGAAAGTCAATTAAAAAACCCAAAACACTTCTTCCTGAGAAAAGTATCGGAATTAATTCTGGAAACATGTTCTTAGAGAATAGTGGTCAAATCCTCCTAGAGTTTTCCCATGACATGGTAAGGGAGTTTCAGCAGGAGTAACAGGATAGACAAGTGCATCTGTAAATATACATCTGTAAATTAATGGCCTACAAGTTACTAGGTACATTGTGGACTGAAATAAGAGCTCAAGCAATGTTTGATGTTGGTTTTAAAGCAGATATAAAATAAAATGGAGCACAATTCTGAAGAAGAGTCCTGCAAAACTGTTTCAATATGCCAGACAAACTAGGTTTTGCTCTCTCGCTTCCCAGAAGAGTCAGAGTCTCTCTATAATTTCCAGGGGAAAATCACATGTAATATAAGCCTTTGGTAAAAAGGACAGACCTCACAGTGCAAAGGAAAACAAACTTTATTTATTTCTTTGTTTGTTTGTTTAAACATTATCATTATTATTAAGTTATTAATTATTTATTAATACAAACTTTAAGGATTAAACAAAAGTTCTTCTCTTAGAAAACATATCCAATCTTCAGATATTAACAGAAAGAGGGAATAACAGCTACAATAAAAATAAGCTAAGAAAACAAATAAAGGCACAAACATGTTTTTCTTCTGGGGAAAAAAAGTAAAATTCTGTTCAAATAATGAAGGGAAGTTGCAGCCTTTTTTTTCCTTTTTTTTTTTCTCCTTTTTTTAAGAGCTTGAGTAAGTGGTATAAGTTCTAATTTCTCCCATTCATAATTTGACAATGGGCATCTCTTTTTTTTCCCTGCTAGCACGTAATTCCCTCTGTCTGCCCCAAATCCAAAGTCCACACATATGAAATCAGCCTCTGCGAAGCAGCAGATTGTGACAGCAGCTCACTTTTACCTACCAAGACCAACGATGCATGAAGCTCACATGTTAAAAAGCGTTAAAACATGTCCAAAACCAAAACCGATCCTACCATATGTTTTGAGGCTTTCCCCACACAGAACCACCAAGTAAGAACATATTTTCCTGCCCAAGGAGACAATTTTTCCACATCAGCTTAGTGCCTCCGTTGTTTCAGCAGAAGCACATTCACTGTGCTCCTTAACCTCATTGTTTCCATGCAAGTGTGTTCACTGCAATTTGTCAGCTACAGCATTGTTTTTGGAGCCTGAAACCTGAGTGCTTCCCAGGAAGCCCCTAATAGCAATCATGGCTCTAGGTCGTGCTTATCATGTGTGAACCACCATTTCTTTGGGTCCTTAATACTGATTAACCAACCAAATAATAAATTAGATTTAGAGGGAAATCTTTGGGGAGGAAAGAACAGATTCAATTTAATTACAACAAGGTATCTTGATTATTCCTTGTATTAATACCAAGATTCTGCACTTAAACAAGTCATCTTTGTCCTAATAATTAAGGTCATTTGCCCCTATGGGTTATTTCCTGCCTGAAACAGAGTCTGGAGCTGTGCAAAGGTGGTGGGCTGAGCCAGAGGGAGTGGGAGCAGAGAGATAGCTTCTCATCACAGCCATGCAGGAATGCACCTCCTTCCCAACAGAAAAGCCCTGCTGGGTGAGGATCATGCCAGGATCGCCTGCAGTGTCTTCCTTAATGCCACAAACACCTGGAAGGACTCCTGGGGGGCAAAGCCAGTGGGCATGCCAAGCTTCTGGGGTGTCAGGAGGAAAAGCTGGAGAGTCCCAGAGCAAAGCAATGGAGCAGGACGTGCGTGCAGCTCCTATTGCCTCCTACAGTTCCTCTGCCACCTGTGGACTTACAGATGAACCCCACAGCAATGCTGGAACAAGCCAAAATCTCAGTTGCGCTGTCCACTGGCATATATGGCTATTTCTGACCTCCCAGATTGAAACGCCCAAATGCCACGTGCCTCGCCTCCGCCTTTGCTTAGGCAAGGATCCTGCGTGGGAGACGTGCATGTAAAACACATCAAAACATTCGAGGTATTCCCACAAAGCCTACGCTACTATTCCATAAGAAGCTGGGCAGACGTCCAGCTATCCTCGCTCCTTCATGAGGAGGGTGAACTCCATGGTCTCTCAAGGTCCTTTTTGGAGCTTCCCTTCTTTGCTGGTGCTTATAATGACTGATACCTGTAATTACTGGACCTTGCCTGTATTTGCACTTTTTCACTTGAATGATGCTTATGCATTTTGAAAGGAAATTGCACCATAAAGGCAGGTGCAGTGGTGGTGTCGTTATTCCAATTCATATTATTATCTTAAGAACTGCTGAAAAGTGGGTTGTAGTTCCTCAGAAATGTGAATAAAGTTTTTTTCTGGGACTTCGATGGCCCAAGCATATCTGCAAATGGAGGAGAGGAGTAAGCCAGTCACAGCAAACAGCAGCAGAAAAATATTAACCTATTAACTGCAGCACCACCAAGTGTCAGCATTGAAAACACCACATATCAGGAAAATAGCCAATTTCTACAGGAATTGCAAGAACAAGTATTTTTAAAACCCAGCTTGTTGGCATCTAAATGAAAACAGTTTAATTTTGAAAACTTTTGAAAATCTGTCAGTGTCTAAGAAACCTGTAAACCTTCTTCCAAGTGTCCAGATCCATTATGTTCTGCCAAGGTAATATTAGTCTTTTCAGAAAATAAAATATATTTCCAATTATCAAGGGAACGATTTAAATAGAAATTTAGATTTAAAACTTCTCAACAATTAAAATGGGTCCATGTTTGTTAACTACACATGCACAAGCACACCCCCAACTCCTCAGCTGCTGTCATCCACTTCAGTGTGAGCAGGAGTCACTGCCGTCAGCACGGACGAGGATGTGCTTCGTGTTACAAGGACAGACACAGCACATGGCAACTGCCAATGGAGGCTGCTTGGGAGAAAATCTTTCTCTTTTCTCAGTGTGCTGTGTTATTATGCATGCATCAGAGACACAGCTTGTAGATAGAACTCCTTTCTTGTGTAAGAGAACTCGATTGCACCTGCTCGTCGAGCGTCACATCCTCTGGCCACACGCTGACGCGTTGGGGTGTTCCCTCAGGGCTCTGGATCACAGGAGATGGAGCATGGCCAGCGGCTCCAATGGAGAAGTACCTGCCTCTGCCTTGTCAACAATAGTCAGGGACTACATATCTATGACACCACCTCTTCTTTTTTCAGGGTATTCTAAGCAAAAAATATGACTGATGGCTTTTTTGTTTCCATTGTTAGATTCTCAGTTCCTCACTTCTAGCATTTGTCTAAGGTGCCTTTACAGACTACCCAGACAAACCAAAGAAGCATCCTTCTACTCCTTTGAGCTGGCTTTTCTGGTTGATACGAAATTGAAATCTTCAGCAGGAATGGAGAGACATGGCACTTCTGGCTAAAACAAAGAAATTCTCGTAACCCATTTATTTCCATGGCACATTTTGACAGTAAAGCACTATCTATTTTTTTTGTGATTTTCCTTTCCTAATTTGTCTTGCCTGGCTGCAGCTTCATGCTGTTGTTCATGCCAGTGCCAGCACTGCACACTCCCCTGCCGAGCATCTCTTACTTGGCAGAGTGGGAGTAGGGGGAGCGCCATGTTACCACGGCTTCCCAGCCCGTGCCGGGCTGGGGACTGCTCTGGCTGCCACAGGAGCACGTCCTTGTCCTTCTGATTATTTATGTCACCTTCGGAAACGGGACATAGTCTCCTAAGTCTCTTGTGCAAGTCTGGAAACATTATCGTAGCTCATGGCTATGGGAAGGAGAGCGCTGAGGGCAAAGTCCCACCTCAAAATGCTGTGGCCAAGCAAGATGAGCTGGAAAAAACTGTACTCAGCACTTTTCTTGGGATGTCCACCCCATGGATGTCCACAGGAGCCTGGAAATCACCAGCACCTGCTGATCTTTGTGTGTGTGTGCGCGTTCGGGATGTGGATTCCCCCTCCTGTTTTTCAGACACAGGCACAGGCACAGGTTCAGGCACGGATGTCTCAGCAGCTTCCTGGCTGCGTGAGGCAGGGGGAAGAGTTCTCTCCCCTTTCACTTCTGATCTTCCTTATCATAATCGTCCTGATCATGATTTACTTCAAATGCAATCACATACGCGTTCCCTCCTGCAATAAATGCCAGTTTTCTTGGCGATTTGCACAAATACAAATACCTGTAATCACATCACTTGTCCTGCCGAGAGCCCTCGGTGAGAAGCGGGCAGCGTGCAGCCCCCGCTTCGGAACGCGATGTCACAGCGAGCCGGGCTAGCGGCCACTGCGAGGATCATGGAGACCAAGCACCACCTGCTGCCCAAAATATTAAGCTCTTTAAACCCATATTTACAGATTCCAAGCTAACTGCAACAGGCGTCATCTAATAACCTGCTGAAAGTTTGAAGTCACTTGCAAATCTCAACTTGCTTCTGCAGAATTTCAAACCTTAACACTAGCCCTTACCAAACCCCAGAAATTCATGGCTACTTTGAAGTACATCACATCTATCAGTACTAGCCCTGTGTGGACTCTGAAATGCACTGTACTGCTCTTGACTCTGTAAAAATCTTGAGTCCTTAAACAGATAAGATAAACTGTTGCTAAAAGTGACTCCAAAATTAAAAATATCACATTAGCTTCTCCTCACTTCAGCTTGGTATTTATTTGTATGGCTGCCCAAAACCAGATCTTGACCCTTACTTTCAGGAGAGCTATCCAAAACTTCAGGTGAAACCTTCATTTTGTACCAGCTCTTTCTCCTCTCTGAAGAGACCCTGCAGTCTAAGTTGTCTCATACTCCCCTATAGCCTTCACAAAAGCATAGCAACACTACTCCTACCTGAAAATTAAGAAAAAGGCACCAGATTCACAAGGCCAGTCCCCAAGTGATCTCATGCCAAACGTTGCAGGAGAGATCCATCTGTAAACCCTACTGTCCTAACTCCTTGTGCTTACGCTTACTCTTGGGCTTCTAGGAAGCTCAAGATCATCTACAGTTCCTGCAGAATGGGAATACAACATTCAAATTCAGCCTTGAACTTGCCTCAGAGTATTCTACAGATGGAGAGAGAAATGTGCTTATCAGTATTTCACATCCCCTTAATTCTATCTGTAACTGTAAGCCCATAAGAGGGAACACAAGACTTAGGTGGAAATTAAGAATAAAGGTATTCAATTCTTTTTCTATGTGACTATTTGGGAGGACATCTCAAGTCACCACAGGAAACTGCTGCTGAGATCTGATTTTGCAAAACTTGTCCTGAACTGCCCTGTTGCTCAGGCGTTTTCAATGAGACCACTACACATTTCCAGACCTCCTTTCCCCTTACCTCAGGCAGCCTTACCTTACATATAACAGGTAAGATGTCTCCAAAATACATTTCCCAAACCCTAAACTGAGTGTTAACTGTCAGCCTACAGGTGCCTAAACACCTATAGGCTGCTCCGAGTTTGACAAGACATTCACACAGGGCTTTGCAAATCCAGCAGAAATCCTGCTGTTGCAACATTTGTTTTCCCAGGTCCTAAACTGAAGCTTAACCTCAACCCCTCCCTTTGTTTTATGAAGCCTCAATTTTTACGAATAAAGGGCCAGTTTCCTGCTTAACTCCGAAAAAGTTGCTGGATGTGGGAGGGAAAAGAAGCCCCTGCCCCAAATCTGACTTTCCCCAATTCTCTCCGTGCTCAAATTTCCAGGTTACAGACCATCTCAAACCCAGTTATTCGGATTTTCTGTAACGTTCTCCAGCCGTGAGGCAGTCACCTGCCTGTCGGGGAAGGGCTGGGAGACCCGAAGGCGGAGGGAGGCGGCCGGAGGAGCCTCCCCCCGGCGGTGGGTACCCCCTGCCCGGGAGGGGGAGCTGCGCGCCCGCT